>JXCR01109291.1:0-10581 GCA_002079205.1 Phalaenopsis hybrid cultivar
TGGCTATCTTGAGCTTATTCATAAGCTTGGGGCTACTTTTCATTTTTTGCTTCCAACTAAGGTTTTCAACACTAATTCCTACTCTTAATCAAGTATTATATCCCTTTTGGCCTTTATAGCATCATTAACGCGCTTTAATACATCTATGACCCTTCGTTGAGCTACTTCTTCTTCCTTACTCTCTTGTTTTAGAACCTACGGGCCAAGAGACAGTCTCAGGTNTATCTTTAGAATTAATAATTGCATTTAATTACAGTTACTATCTTTACATTTAACACTTGCATTTAGGAGTAGTTGCTAGATAAAACATCATTTTGGTTACTATCTTTACATTTAACACTTGCATTTAGGAGTAGTTGCTAGATAAAACATCATTTTACGATTATTATCTTTACATTTAACACTTGCATTTAGGAGCAGTTGCTAGATAAAACATCATTTTAATCGATATTCCAAACTAACAACTAATTGTAGTAGACTAGGATTTGACTAAGGACCCCTTACCTCGCTTCCCTTTGGGATCGATAAACGGGACTCCACTAGAGCCCTGTATTAATTGAGCGATACGTATACTTGCGTTTGAAATTGTGAATTTACAAAATCATTATAAATATATAACTTTGGGTTCATAAATTCTTGCATATTAAAAGTTGCATCAATTTTGTGGTGCCGTTGTCGGGGATTTAAATCTTCTAGTAGATGTGTCAAATTCTTGTATTTTAAGCATATATAAAGTCGCTGTTAGTACGCCTTTCTTCGGACCACTGCCTCTACGACTCGCCCATCCCTTTTGGTCACTGCGGCCTAGGCACACCTTCGGGCCACTGCTACTACGGCATGCCCATCCCTTATTGTCGTTGCCGCTACGGCACACCCATTTGTACGGGACCCTGCCTACACGGTATGCCCATCTTTTCCTGAGTCACTGCCCCACGGCACACTCATCACTTCTATCACATGACTATCTCTATTTGCATTTACATGTTTGCATGGGTAGTGAGCCAGACTTGTTAGGAGAGTGACCCCGTGTCGGTCGCGATGCCTTAACAAGCATTGCTTGTTGGGTTGATCCCGACGAGCAATGTGAGGATGGGGTCGGTATGGTGACCTCGTCAAAAGTCATACTATACGTAAACTTATCCCACACTTAGATACTAGGTTGACACACTTTTTGTTAGATCGTGTGCTAGGCTAGGATTTAGGGTGTTTAGGTAGCCTTTTTGATGTCTGACTATTTTTCTTTGTTAGATTGGTTGCCCTAGTCAGGTATCTTTCTTTTGCATTATGTTTGTGGTATGACTGCATGCTGCATATGTATGGTAGTGTGTTAGGGCGTTTTTTTGCAGGGAGCCATGCCTATTTATATGCACACACACAGGTACCGTTATGGGGGAGCAAGTAATGATTTTTAACAATTTGCTTGCAGGTGCTATTAGCTCCCCCACTTTGAAGGCATGGCTCATGACACATTATTTGCATGTGAGCTTTCCCGCTGACACTGGTTTTCATGCAGGATTGAGTCTTTTTCTTTTTTCTATGTACTTTTAGAGTCTAGGGGAGTCCTGTAGCAGAAATAAGATACAGGTATGGGTTCAAAGGTGTTTGGCATGGGAACCGAGTGGAGGGGACCAAGAGCAAATGCTCATGCCACGTATCTTAATTCTGCATTTTATATTGATGTATAGAATTAAGACCGGACATGTATATGCGGAATCCGACCGCCTTTTTCTTTTCTCGGATTTGTTGCCCACCCAGTGGCATCGACCTGTTTATTATTTTGATTTGGCTTGTTTTTTTTTTGCATCATATTGTATGTTTGCATTTGCATGTGTTTTTCTTGTTTCTTTTTGTGATATGGGATTTTACGATTTAATTTAGGCTCATTAAGGACCCTAAAATTATAATTTTTCTACTTAAAAAATCCAAAATAAAATATTCAAGAAAATTAAAATTTAGGATTAAAATATCCATGATTTAAAAATTACAACATTTACTTTCCTGCATATATTAATAGGACCTCCACAATACTTAAGGACTGCTCTAGATAACTGCATCATATTCGCATATCCCGAGGAGGAGTCCCCGTGCTTCTCCAACCTGATTGGCCAAACATACCTCTTTATAGGTGGTTTTCTACTTTGCATAGGGTGTTAGAAGGCTCCCCGACCCAGACGGGGTGTAAGTCCTTTTGTTTGGAGTGTTTTCAACTTTGTAGCTGAACCTCCACTTTCTTTCCTTTTCTGAGGCATCCTTGCCACCTCGGTAGGTGTAAGTCCCACCTCTTGGAGCTCCAGCTTTTAGTCATAGGATAGAGTTTCCTTCCTTTGACCTAGCTACCGAGGTTCCTGTGGATGATGCAATTCATAGATTACTAACTTAGGATCTCAGGAGATTTGTCCTTTGCCCTTATGGCTCGAACGTGCTCGAACGTGTTGGGATATCCCTATCAAGATGATTTAGGTTATTCCATGGGCTCCGTGGGCCGATGAGCCGCTACCCATTTCGGGATGTGAGAGACTCACTCTCTGCCCGATTGCTTGGCGTGAGCATTGAAGCATCATGATTGTTCCCACACATAATAACATTTCCTTGAGGACCTATTGCCCCAGGTTCATGATAATCCAAGCGAAACTCCTTTTATCGAGTGTATTCTTGGGTACCCCCAAGATATAATTAACCAAGTGGGATACGTCCCCTTGAGAGTGCTCTTGACTCCAGTTTAGACACCTACACCCGACTCTCTGGTTTTGGGTAGTTTACATAGGCATTCTTTTGTGGATATCAGTTTAAGGTGCTTTCACCCGATCTTATTTGGGCGGACACTCTTAATCTTTCCTTGCAAGGTTTACCGCACGTAGGCTTTCCACATTTTGTGTTTTCTCTTGTTTGTCGCTTTGTCGTATGTCCCTCCTTTTCGGTTCCTCCCTTCTCCTGATAATTCATATGACTCAGAAAAGAGATTTATTCGAAAAAGGGAAGTATACGATAATCGACAGACTGGCGACTTCTTCTAAAATAAAAGAGAGAAAAATGAAAAAAAAACACTTGCTTTTCCAAACTATACTTTATAATGTGAGCAATCTTTACGTGATATGATTTTAAAAAAAGAGAAAGTGGGTCATGGTCATTATCTTTCAGGTTAGATCTCAATTGTTAGAAAATTATAAGTAACATTGGGAATTTAATATAAATTTGATTTTTTATTTATTATCATTTACTCTTATCTAGTTTAAGGTCAAGAAGATGCTCTTCTCAATCTCGTATATGGTTTCAGTATGCTCCTTTTCAGTCTGAAAAAGTAGGCAGTCTGGTATCTATTTATTGTCATCCAAGATGGAGATAGAAAGCTATGGCCTTAATTCTGCCTCTTTTCTGACTGACCCACCGCTCACACTTTGAGATCCATTTTAAACTGTCCTTACCTTACATTATACGAAGAAATAACACTTTTAGGCATAGAAAGCATAAGCTCACATCTTAATCTTAAGCAGACCTAGGCAAGATGGCTGCTTAGACATCTATTCCGAGGAACTCTGGAATGTGAAGAATTTCACTTCAAGTGAGACTCATGAACTAATGTGAAGAGTACCTGAGAAATGGACAAATGGATTTTGATGTAGGCTCATGAATTAATGTGAAGAGCACCCTAAGAAAAGAATTATGATCATTAATCATTAGAGTTAGAATGCCATAGAAATATTAAAATCTTAATTACTCAATCTACCTTTATTTGACATCAACAACTAACCCAAATCTAGAAGAAAAATGAGAGTTTAGGATAGTTTTTTTATCATGAAAAGCATAGCGCTCATGCTTTTTTATTTTAGAGTAATCAGAATCTAAATGATATCTACAAGTTTCTAGCATTACACACTCTTACTATTTTAAGTGTTACAAGGCTATGCTCTTTATAAGAGGGAAAGTGGGTTGATTCTTCTTCCTGTATTGTTTCATGTTTTTTTCCAATCTTCTCGTTGTCCACTAGCCAGCTTCAAGCGGAAGTCATTTAACTCAGGAATCCCATAGCTCAGCTAGCTCATTTGTGCCTAGTAGTTTCAACCTTGGTCCAATAGCCTTTTTTCAATCAAAGTGTCACATGAGAAGAAAGCTTCTGGTTAGCTTCAATTAGTGTTAATGAAATATACTGATAAACTTGTAATATGTCAAGTCCAATATTGATTCAAATGTTGTAGAGGTGGGTGTCACTTTTTGAGCTAATCATGTTTTCATTGGAGGAGATCAATCAAAAGTTTATTGAATCTTTCTATAAAATGAATTAACATATTGCAAGGGAGTGGGGGATAGCTTTTGAACTAGAATAATATTGTTAATTAGTTACTTCTTCCTTCTAGCCTAAAGGCTGTCCCGCTAGAGCATTTATTCGATTTTGGATCAAAGAACTTAACAATCTGAAATCAATCACATTCCTAAGAGAAAGTTCTATCATGAACAAAGAAGTACCTCCACACCGTCCTTGCGGGCAGGTTCCACTGAGGATTTGTCCATGAACCAAATCTTCCATCTATTTGTATTTTCAAACCTCGAGTAATGAATGGTCTAAAGTAAGTAAGGAGAGGCCTCTTGCTTGGAATATTAATCTCTGAAGTTAGGTAGACTGATTCAAAGTTCTAAAAAGAAGGGCATTGATTTAGATAATTGAAACTTCTTCTTGCAAGATCATATGTGAACAAAGATTCTTGTATCAAATTTCCTGCTTAGGAAGAATCCATAGATTGGGACTTTCTTTCATAACTTTAGGTGGGATGGGTTTGAGGGGGCACTATATCCTTTTATTTTCTTTTCCAAAGTAGCATCTTATCCTCTCTGGTTGCTAACTCAATGAATTTATTTTTTCATCAAAAATGAAATCAAAAGCCTATAAAGGTAGGCTAGTTTGGGGATCTAGCTTCATGGTTAGAATCTAGTTAATATGAAAGTTTAACACATTTACTTTTATTATTCCATTGACCATGGAATGGACTCGTAAACAAGTCTTCACTTATTTGCTAACTTTACAATTAAATACTTCATGTGTTGACTTTTTTTTCTTAGACCTACAACAATCGGCTAGCTGGCTAGCTTTTCAATTTTCATCCCGACTACAAAAAGTATACTTCAAGAAAAAAAAGCCTTCATGATCTATCCTAAGAAGGCTACTAACACTTACCTAATATCATGGATAAGTAACTTTTTCTTATGAAGAAAAGCTTTAGTATGTGTATGATTTCACTAAGGAAATAACTAATCATTTCTTAGACATACAACTAAGTTCTCTCTCATTTCATGCTCAGTTATATCAGATCCTTTTCCATCTTTACACCTTTCCTTGTTGGAAGCTCTCCTTATTTAATTAAAGATTGTTTTGACTGCTAAGCTCTTAGATGTTCCTCTTCTTCTTATGACTAATGTGGACGTAGAATACACCCATAGTCTTTCCTTTTTTACACTCTCCTTTTCACCTGAGTTGGTATATACCTCCTCTCCTTTCAGTCGAGCTAGTTTTTTTAGTCTCTGATCTTGTCTATTATATACGATTGATTAGGTACTATCTTTCCCTTTGTCCATAAATCACATATATAAATCATGTCAAATTAAGTTTTATCTTTGTTTACAATAAGAAAGCGCCTAATAATGCTTAGCCATGAGGACCAAAATGGTCTAGCGAAGCCGGTACCCACTTGATGTAGGTACTTATCGAACTTGATGAACACAACTCTTAAGGGGGGAATACTTATAGGTAATTTAACATCAATTTCAATTCTAAATTTTCAGTCTTAAGAAATTAAATTCTTTAATATTTCAATCTAGATATTATGGGTGTTCAGTCAATTTATTTCATCATGATATCATGTATATAAGGAAAGATTGATTTATGCATTCAATCTTCCTTTTCTCTTACTAGGCTATGATATTCATCTCTACATAATTTCATCAGACAGACATGCCACCCGACACTGTGTTGAGCATCTAAATCCATCTTGGAATGACAAAACATGTCTAGCTCAATCCCAGATCCCAACATCTACATCATTTGTAATGAATCAAGTGAGAAGTCAATCACCTTTCAGTCTTTTATCAATATCAATGTAGCCTCGGTGACCAGGCTGGACTCTAACTAAATATGACCAAAACAACATGAAATTAGAGCTTAGCTCAACACTAAGGAGGCCAGGCATTCTTAGCATAGGAAGGAGGCATTCTACTTTCTTACCACGTCGACCGATATGAAAAGATAGCTTTATTCCAAGCTGATAAGAATCAACAGAAGCAGTGATTGGAGTGGCTAATAGGGCATAGGATTAGCAAATGACCGACTAACAAACATTCAGACTGCACATAAAGTTTTAAAATATCTTGCTTTTGGGGTGGGGCCGAGCTTCTCACAAAAAACCACAACATGTAAAGAAAGGTATCCAAGATGACATTTGGCCATCTACAAGACTACTAGAACTGGCAGGAGATATGAAATTTGTAGATGAAAGAGTAGTTATGCATTCAATACAATCAGTTATTCCAACAAAAGTCAGTTTAGTAAGAAAGACACTAATAACTGCGATTACAAAGATAAAATAGTAGATTGTTCAAAAAACAAATGAGAAAACACAATTTACTCTTATTACAGGGGTAAGAAGAACACTAATAAGAAGTAGGTTTACAATGGTGAATTCTACACTAACCTACTCTCAAGGTTCTGGAGTGTGAAATTCAACCAAAGAGGTTTGACAATTGAGATTAAGCGATAAGGGATGGTTCAACACTCTTAAGCTAAGATGAAATTAGTTGTAATAAATTAATGAGGTATGGAGTGAACTTTAAGAGTCAACAAAGGAAGATTGT
Source organism: Phalaenopsis hybrid cultivar (assembly GCA_002079205.1). Classification (NCBI taxonomy): domain Eukaryota; kingdom Viridiplantae; phylum Streptophyta; class Magnoliopsida; order Asparagales; family Orchidaceae; genus Phalaenopsis; species Phalaenopsis hybrid cultivar. The sequence continues at coordinate 6,838 of JXCR01109291.1, forward strand.
TAGTCACAAACTTTCTTATTAGTAAAGAAAGGTTGATCCCATTTTTATTAGTTTGTGACGAGACTCCGATCTCACGCTCTAAAAGCAACACTTTTTCCATTCCCAATAAACTTCATTTACATAGGCCTATTCTTTTATATAAGTCTATAAGTGAAATTCTCTTTCTAATTTCTCTTTATAGACATGAAAGAGGGTTTATGGAGGGTTCATGTTTCTGGAACCCTTTCTTTTATTGGCTTGGGTTTCACACTAAGACTAATGAGCTCTAAAGTATTGCTTATGGATTGCTTCTGCTTATACTATGCTTTAACTACTGCCCACTACATTAGTCTAATTTTAGAGTAGCATTTATATTTCTTTCCTCAACTAGAGGTGTGAAGAAAAACAAAAATCATGATGCACACCCAAAACAAATTCCATGAAAAAAAAGCAGAAGCCTCCATTCCCCAATTTCTTAACTGATTGCGCATACAAAACACAAGGAAATTTCAATTCTTTTTGGGCATACCCTTTATCTATATTCTTATTACATAAAAACAAAAGCAAGACTAAGTTAGTAAAGTAGTGAAGCTAAGAAAGAGATTGCTAAGATAATCTTCATCCATATCTTACTTGATTAATTCCTTCCACTCGAAGCCCCTGCTAAGTGTGTGTGATGAGCATCCTTTGATCTAAATATGAGCTCCTATTTGCTTTTTGGCAATGAGCTAGCTTAATCCTGATTGTTTAAGGCTTAATACAATAATTTTAGATCTCCTATTCGTACTGCTACCAAGAAGTGAAAGACTGATTGCGATAACTCAACCGGATGAGAAATCTATAATTTATAAAACTGTGCCAACATGTGGCTACCTATTTATCCTATTTGATTGACTAGTTATAAAGATAAATTTCTTGAAAAGAAAGAATGAAACCAGTTCCAACTTATTACCAATTATGCTTCCTACTAGCTCTGCCAACCCCAGATGGGGATATTGATTGAGTCGCACCTGAACCCACAATTGCTTCTTCTACGCTGCCTACTTCTTGTGCTGACTTCACCGGTCTCGCAAGTACCAATTTCCTCCTCCTTTGTGCGTTGGGCATGTAACACTCAGATTGTCTACTCCTCTTTCCTGAATTTCCCATACTGTTAGATTAGCCAGCTTGTATACAAACAATAACAATTCAAGGAGCCACATGTATTGTGTGCATTGCAAGAGCCCCAACAACAGATTTGTGATTGACATACTGCATGTTTCCATGTTCATCACCTGTAAATCCTCACGAACCTAATGAAAAAACTTAACTAAGATACAATTGAGTACCTAGCATAGATTCTTATTTCTAGCACTAACAAGCCAATGTACGTACAAGCGAAAGACTAGACTAATGAACTGAAAGACCCCCTTTCTTCATGTATGTGCCATTGGGCCCTCTACTTCATGGACTCTTTCAATTTAAGACTACTTAATTCTAATTTCTATTTCATCTAAAAGCCTATGTGATAGAGAAAATGAAAAATATTTGTGTTTAGTGCGACAGGATCATCGGAAATGGAATACATAAATTAAAAAAAAAATGGAAGTACATACCCTTGACCAAACAGAGAAGAGAGATATAGAGCAAGACAATTTGTGGACTGGATACGTGCCGATCGAAGATTGTGTTTATTTTTGCTCAAACAATCCATATAGGGGGAAAGATGAAAGCTTTAATAGTTCCCTCCTTAGAGTGTTAATAATGGAATATTTTAAGTTGTCCCTATTAAAGCGACTTATGCATCACCACAGATAGTGCATCAAGGTTCCATTCCTTTAAGTCCAAACACTCCCATCATTTGCTTCTCACATCCTTAGGGTGTCGCTCGAATGAATAACTGGCAAATCAAGAATGGAATTCTAGATCAGGCGGGGCATTAACCACATCATAGGTTGGAGACCTGCAATGTGGTTGATGCTCCACTGGAGCCAGAATTCCACACTTGATTTGTCGGTTATTCATCGAGATGCTTCCTTGGAAAACCTAACAAGGGCTCTAACTCAATAGAGTGAGTGGGAAACCATGTAAACGCTAGAAGGAGGATAGAAACAAGTTTGACTTTTCTTAGTCTAGCCCTACTCCATCGTTCTTGGCTATCTTGAGCTTATTCATAAGCTTGGGGCTACTTTTCATTTTTTGCTTCCAACTAAGGCTTTCAACACTAATTCCTACTCTTAATCAAGTATCATATCCCTTTTGGCCTTTATAGCATCATTAACGCGCTTTAATACATCTATGGCCCTTCGTTGAGCTACTTCTTCTTCCTTACTCTCTTGTTTTAGAACCTACGGGCCAAGAGACAGTCTCAGGTAGACAACCTCTATGGGGCGTAGGCCTCCTAAAAGGTAACAAATGCGCACAAAGGTTTTCTCAGGCTGGACAGAAATTGGCCCTCATGTGTAAGGGCATAATGGAGCTTGATTGCAATACCCACCCATCAAACGTGGATAAAAGTCGACCTTAGTGGTCTGATGGATTGGAAGGATCGTAGCTCAATACATCTATTTATGATCACTAGACATATCCTCTAGAATAACATTAATATATAAAAGTAATCAAGAATGTTATGGGGTATGCACATTAAATAGCCATCTTTATTATACATTAATTGAATTATAAAGTTCATATAGACACATGGTGAAAAAGCATCCAATATTTCCTTAGGTGCATTTTATAATCAATTATAAAGTTATAAATGTAGTAAGTTTGAATTTGATCAAATTTTAATCCTCTTCAAATTGAATGGAATAATACTTCTAATTTTTTTCGTCATTTGACATTGAATGTTAAAAATGACACTTTGATCAGAGAAAAAATTAGAGCTCTTTACTTTTAGCCTTTTATTGTATACCTACATTATAAAATTAAGTGGTTTGCTACATATCATTCTTCCTTTAGCACATTGCATTGTTGATGCAAATGCAAAGGCTTCACATACTACAAAAGCTTCTCAGAAATCATGTAATCTAAGAAAGTATGAGATAGCCATCAAGTTCTAATAGTATTAAATGCATTTTATGAGCAATGAAGAGTCCAACAAGACTTGCCAACTTTGAGAATATCACTCATTGAATTAATAGTAGTGACACCAAGTGATGAAATTAGAAAATTACTTACAAATTAAGTTATTGGTCTAGTTGCGCCTAATCTAGGTTGACCATAACCTTAGGATGTTCTATTGAAATCTTTATGGTTGAAACTAAGAGTGTAAATGATTCGAGTCAAGTTTGAGCAACCCTCATCTTAAGCTTAAGCTTGAGCTTGAGCTTGATTAATTAATCGAGGTCGAGCTCGATTAAGCTCGATTAATTAATCGGGCTAGAGCTTAACTCTATGAGTTGAAGCCAGCTTATGAGTCTGCTTGTTTGATATAAAAGAGAGAAAATAATATTAATTTAAGTTATTGGTCACATAAAATGATAAAGAGAATCCACAATTAAGGATAAATAATTAGAAATCACTTGATATAAGAAAATATATTTTAAAATATTTTAAATAATTTAAAGTCAAAATCTTAAAATTTAATATATTTTGAATATACTTTATATTAATTTTCTTAAACGAGTCAGCTCATGAACTAATGGTAGAGTCGTGGGTAGCTTGAGCTTGGCTTGTTAGCTCATCAAGCTCAACTCACGAGCCAAGCCTACGCCGGGACATAGGTGGGCTTGAATCACTTAGACTCCTAGTGGAGATCAGAATAAAAAAGAAAAACCTATAGAA
>JXCR01109305.1:0-31020 GCA_002079205.1 Phalaenopsis hybrid cultivar
CTTGGTTTTTAATCTCCACTGTAATTTGAAGTTCAGAGAGCTCCCCATAAAAATTTAAAAATATTTGGAGCTCATTAGATAAGAAAAAATGATTTTCTAAGTTAAATGTCATTTTTAACTCTAAAATGATTTTTAACAATTAAAATATAACTTTAAAAATTATAAAAAATTGGTTTTTGGAGTACTCTGTGATGAGAGAAATTTTTTAAAAATAAATTCGTAATTAAAAAAAAAAATTCATTTTTTTCCTTAATATTTAAATAATTAAAAAATGATAAAAATAAAAAAAATAAAATTCATAGAAATATTCTAAATTCTTTTTGAAGAACTTAGGAACAACTGGAATATTTTTCCTAATTTTTTAAGTAAAGATATTGAATTTTGAAACTTAAAATAATTTTTAAACGCTAAAAATGGATTTTCACTAAAATAATTCTAACAACTCAAAGAAAACAAAATGTGAAATTTGTTTCTTTAGGTTCCTTAACCTTAGAGAGATTTAATAAAATGAGAAACTTAATTTTAAATATTTTAAATATTTTATAATTAATAAATACTCCAAAAATTGAAATAATTCTAATAATTAAAATAAAATACGAAAAATAATGAAATTTGGTCCCAACGATTCTCTAGTCTAAATCTACGTCTAGAAAAAAATTCAAGGGATTAGGCTATACCTTGGTTAAGTTAGGGAATTCTCTTTAAAAAATCCTATTTCTTGCATATAATTAAATATATATGATTTAAATTAAAACTTAAAAAATCACATTTTATTCTTTGATATCTTAATTGACCCATGAGTGAGGTGGGATAAAAATTCTAAAGTCATTTGAATTAAATTTAATGAATTATGAAGAATTAGAGCCTTAGGGGCAAAAGTGTAATTCTAGAAATTTCTTCTTAATTAACATTTAGGCTTAATTCAAGAAATGGAAATGGGTAACCTTTGATCTCAATTAACATATTTGGATAATTGAAATACAAGGGATTAATTGGAAGAAATCAATCTCACTTCTTCCAATTAAAGGATAAATCTGAAATTTCCTTAAATTATTAAAATTTAGAAGTCTAGTCAATTAAATGATCTTAAACTTAGGGGTATGATTTTGGGTTTTAATAACTCAATAATTTAATAACCCTATCTAGTGTTCAAGTGACATTCAAATGTTTTGATGAAGAGTTATTATCACTTAAAATTTAATCTCTTTCAAAATGACTAAGACATCCACTAGGATCTTAAGGGCTTAGTAGTGACCTAGGCTAAATCACATTTGGTTAAGTGAGGATTAGAAAAGTGAACACAATTAAAAATGAAACATCTTTAAAACACTACAAGTCCAAATTAAAAAGTTGGCTAAGTGTCTTTGTAACACTAACTTGCCCCTTTAAGAGTCTTCACCAACATAATTCTCAAATTAAATTATAAGTGATAATTACTCTCCTCTTAGGGATAATTGAAACATCAATGTTCATTGAGCATTAAAGGTATTTACAGGATGGGTTATTAAGCAACATAATAAGTTTAAAAAGAGCTCGAAACTTTTCACCAGGCAGTGAGAAGGAAGCATTGACCTACATCTTTCTCCAGATCTGTTGGATAACTCGAAGGTCTACTAAAATTAATATGTTTTTCTTAACAAAAATTATCCTTAATCAAATTAATAGGGACCCACCAAGATATGACCTAGGGTTGGGTAGATCACTAAAACCTTAATTTTGCACTATATATAAAATGCTCTCACATGCATTTTGAGTTTTAGGTGGTAGAACGAGAAGACTCGCCAGGTACGCTTTTTATAGTTTACAATGCCATCTTTCTTATACTTTTTTGTTGTCCTATTTATGCTTAATATACTACAGAAGACAAAAATGAATTCCAAATTCAAATACAAGAACTTCTAAAATTGAAATTAATAGAACCAAGTAAAAGTTCTCATAGTAGTCCTGCTTTTCTAGTTAGAATCATGTTGAGCAGCTCAGAGGAAAAGCTCTAATGGTAATGAACTATAAAAAACACAATGAAAATACAAAGTTTGATGGATACTTCTTACCCAAAAAAGAAGTACTAATAAATCATATTAAAACTGCCAAATGATTCTCAAAATTAGATTCTAAATATGGTTTTAGGCAAATTATAATGCATAAAAATAACAAAGAATTTACAGCATTTAGTACGCCTCATGGACACTATCAATCGAATGTTATGCTATTCGGTCTTAAAAATGCCCCACAAATATTTCAAAGAAGAATGGATAAAATATTCTCTGAATTTTCTCATTTTTGTTTAATTTATGTAGATGAAATATTAATATTTAGCAAAAACATTAATCAACATTTAAAACATTTAACTCTGTTATCTCAAAAAGCTAAACAACATGGAATAACATTAAGTAAGAAAAAAGTTGTTTTTATCACAAATACTATAGAATTTTTAGGATTAATTATAGATAAAGGAGCCATAGAATTATAAGATCATATTCTAACAAAAATAGATTATTTTAAAAATATAAACAATCAAAAAGATTTGCAACAATTTTTAGGATGCATTATCTATGCGGAAGCTTTTATAAAAAACCTAACAAAATTAAGTGCTCCACTGCATAAAAAGTTAAGAAAAAACATGGCATGGAATTAGGATGAAAAAGATCAAAAAATCTTACAAGAAATAAAAAATTTAAGCAAAAATCTACCAAAACTTAATTTACGAATACCGGGAGATTATATAATTATAAAAACTGATAGTTTTGAGATTGCATGGGGAGCTATTCTTAAAGCACGAAGAAATTAGAAAGAACTTCCCTACAAATACGGCTCAGGTACATACACTCCTACTGAACAGAATTATCATATTAACAAAAAAGAACTTTTAGCAATTAAAAAGACTATTAAAAAATTTGAATTATTTCTTAATGAAACCTTCTTAATTAGAACTGATAACAAAATTGCTATCTCCTTTGTTCGTCTGAGAATGTTAATACCTTATATCCTAAGAGTTCTCTTTTTAAATATTTTGCATATTCATTAGACCAACTTCCAGGATTATTTAGGTCACACGTTTGTCTTATAGTATTTTTTTGTTTAGAAGATAATCCTGAAAACCATTTTTTACTTATTCCTGTTAATGTGTTTTCTATATAATTATATATGTCTTGTCCTTTTAAGTTATAATTATATATTGCTAAACTATTTTCAATTACCCATTTGTCTATTACTTCGTTTGTATTCTTACAGCAATCAATATTTAAATAAACTCCATAACCACTAATAGGTTATGGTATATTATCATGTAGTTTTTATTTATCTTTTTTGGATTTGTTAGTAGTTCTCGGACTTGGTATTCTTTTAATACTAATACTGGGAGGTAATTGGTTAAAATGGGATGTAGTATTTATTTTAATTCGGTTATAACTAGTGTTGACTTCATTTGAGATTGGACTATCTAAAGTGGGATAATTTATTGGATTATTCATAAATTGATATTCTGTCAAGGTATTAATTAAGTCTTTAATTTCATTTTCAGAAGAAGTAGGTTCTTCAACATTGATGACTTCACTTAATCAAATAGAACCTTGAATGTTTCTTTGTATATTTGCCCAACCTAGAATTTTAGGATTAAAATAATTTTTTTCTAAATTACAACATTCAACTAGGATGACAACTGTAGCTATATTGCTATTTAAAATTAGTTGATTTTGTATTATTGTTATTCCTAACTCATGCATATTAGAAGTGCTTTCAATATGAGTTAGTATTTTATATCTATTTTGAATTAAATTTTTAAATAATTTATTTTTTTCTAATTGATTTTGATTTAGTTCCATAAATTGACGAGCTGTTCATTAGTTATGATTTTAGAATATAATCCTAATTCTAATTCCTATTTTAAAATCATATAATTTATTACAATCAATTTGTTGCAATTTTCTAGAGAAGATTTTAAATGTAACATTTGTTCTTTTTTAAGGACTTCTAGTTGATTATTTTTAATATTTATCTATAATAACTCACAAATACGATTAAATTTGTTCCCAAAATATGATTTATTTACCAGTATTCAACATCCAACTTATTTCCTATGTCATCTATAAAATTTTCAAATAGTAGCTTTCTTCTTAACTCTTTTTCTTCTCTAATCTGAGTTTCATATGAAGAAAAATTTAAGTCACAAGAATAATTTTCTGTACATAAACATATTTTATGTTTGGGGAAATTGCATGAAATACCTTGTTTTTTTTATGAAGTGCTTCATATTTCCTGATTTATTTCTTCAAAAACTTCTCGATAATTTGAAGATGTCCCAGTTAAAGCATCAGGCTCTGATACCATTTTATTTTGAGAATTTTCGTCACTCGTTTGACTATTATAATAATTAATATTTACTTTTATTTTTTCTAAACTTTCTTGTATATTTCTTAATTTTGTTTCTATATTTATCAAATCTTTCTTTTTAGAATTCATTTTTTAATAAGATCTTCTTCCTCAATATGTTTGCAGATTATCTTAAGCAAGAGGGTCCATTACGCTTTTTTCTTAATTATGATAAAAATATTATATTAAGTTATTTATTCATATTCTAGCATTTGATCCATACACCTCCAGTTCATATCATTTTTTCTTTGTGGGTTTCAAAAGAAGATAAAAGCTCGACAAGATCATATAGATCCTATTCAGACCACAACTCTACATGATTACTTCAGAGATATAGAACACAGCTTTAGTTTTGTTTTCAACACTAAATGTAACCAGAATAGAAATATACAACAAAATATAATATTAATACAATTCATAAGAAAAGAAAAATAAAAGATCATACATGCTTAAAATAAAAACTTATAGACATCTTGAGGAAGAAGTCTGTAATTTAGCCGTAGTGGCTAGCACACATTAATTTACACCAAAGAAAGTAAAGAGAGAAATAGAAAAGTAGTGTGGCAGGCTTTGCCTCCAAATGGAGAGAAGCCTCCAATATATAGAACTTTTAGTTGCTTTGAATCGTCATGGCTGAGGATTTTTTATCTAATAATTGAGCAGTTTGACGTCACTGCTTACATCATCTTCAATAATTCACCGCTTCAGTTTTCTTGATTTTTCTAGTGAGTGGGTCCCATATTTTTGCCATCTGTCAAGCTTTCTTGGATAATTGAGATATTCAACAATTTTGGAGAATCTTTTAACAAGCTTTTGGCTTCTAGCTTCTCCCGTATTTCCTGTATTGTATCCCTTTTCTGACAATACATGCACATATGTAATCTTTCTTTCTGTTGACACTTCTGGCAAAATAATTCTTTCACTGTTTTACTTACACTGACATTATTATTAATTAAAATTGAATGCCATTTTTTATACATAGCCTCATGTATTTTTTGAGTAGATTGCTTACAGTGACTATAAATAAATAAAATTTCAGAGCAATGATAAACCCATATATTAGATATATCAATCATTTTCGTCTCAATCCATATTTGATATAATTCTTTAGCTTTATTTATCTGGAATTCACTTCCAGTAGGTTTATATTTGTGAATATATGGTTCGCTACTAATCCTTATTTAAATTAGAGAAATATTTCCTTCTTTTTCTTCAGGATAAGTTTGAAATATTTTCATAAATATATTCCAATGCTTAATTATAGAATGAAAAATTTCTACAGCATTAGATATTTGTTTTGGAAATACTTTGTGAAGATTTTCATCTTCTAAATAAATCATTCTTATCATTCCACATTTATATAATTCAAATAAAATTTAATAGTCATAATTTCCATATATATAAGTAACTTAATAATTTCCAATTGTATGGAAATATATTTGAGAATTAATTCTCTCGTTATATAGATAAAATTGTTGCCATTCATTCGATATTTTTGTAAAGTTATTTTTAGGACTTATATTCTTATTTTCTAATATTTTTAAATAGGATGGTTCATAATTAGAAGAAGTTGATGCCTCTTTATTAATTTTTGATTTATTTAGAGCATTTATCTCTTTAGATATTGATTCTTCTTTTATATTTTTGAGATTAGAGAAATCTCTATTTTTTCTTAATTCACACAAAGGCATTAATTCGTCTTCCTTGATTTCTCCTTTGAGATAATCTCTAATTTTTATAGATTCTTTCATAATAGTTTCACTATAAGATATTTCACATTCAAGCTTCCATATCTGTAATTCCAATACTTCGAGATAGCTTGATATGTCTGGATTAGACTTTATATATTTTTCCAAGTTTGAATCGTATAATTCCATATTTTTATCTTGTGATAGATCTATTTCCTACATAATTCACAAGATAAGATATCAGCTAAAACATTTTTACTTCCTTCTATATATTTTAATTCCAAAGAAAAAGTAGAAAACCAACTTTGCAATCTAATTAATATTTTATTTGGTAAAGAGTCTATAATTTTTCCTTTAATAAAGGATATAGCAGTTTTGTTATCAGTTCTAATTAAGAAGGTTTCATTAAGAAATATTTCAAATTTTTTAATAGCCCTTTTAATTGTTAAAAGTTTTTTTCGTTAATATGGTAATTCTGTTCAGTAGGAGTGTATGTACCTGAGCCTTATTTATAGAGAAGTTTTTTCTCATTTCTTTGTGCTTTAAGAATAACTCCCCATGCCATCTCAGAACTATCAGTTTCTATAATTAAATAATCTCCGGGTATTGGTAAATTAAGTTTTGGTAGATTTTTGCATAAATTTTTTATTTCTTGTAAGATTTTATTATCTTTTTTATCCCAATTCCATGCCATGTTTTTTCTTAACTTTTTCTGAAGTGGAGCTCTTAATTCTGCTAGTTTTTTTATAAAAGCTTCCGCATAATTAATGCATCCTAAAAATTGTTGCAAATCTTTTTGATTGTTTATTTTTGTAAAATAATTTATTTTTATTAGAATATGTTCTTATAATTCTATGGAAACTTATCTATAATTAATCCTAAAAATTCTATAGTATTTGTGATAAAAACAACTTTTTTCTTACTTAATGTTATTCCATGTTTTTTAGCTTTCTAAGATAACAGAGATAACTGTTTTAAATGTTGAGTAATGTTTTCACTAAACATTAATATGTCATCCACATAAATTAAACAAAAATGAGAGAATTCAGAGAATAAGCTATCCATTCTTCTTTGAAATATTTGTGGGGCATTTTTAAGACTGAATGGCATAACATTTCATTGATAGTGTCCATGTGGCGTACTAAATGCTATAAATTCTTTGTTATTTTGATGCATCATAATTTGCCAAAAACCAGATTTGCAATCTAATTTTGAGAACCATTTGACAGTTTTAATATGGTTTATTAGTACTTTTTTGTTGGGTGTATTTTTATTGAGTTTTTTATAGTTTATCACCATTCGAGCTTTTCCTCTGAGTTGCTCAGCATGATTTCTAACTAAAAAGCAGGACTACTATGAGGACTTTTACTTAGTTCTATTATTTTAATTTTTAGAAGTTCTTGTATTTGAATTTCGAATTCATTTTTTTTCTTCTGTAGTGTATTTCATTGGTTTTACAAGAATAATGAGATTAAGATTAATTGGCTCTATAATTGCTACGGGTTCATCTTTTCCCCAAAACTCTAGTAGATTTTTTGAGAAAAATTGATTGAATAGAGATGATGCAAATTCTCAAAGTTTAATTAATTCAAGATTTGTAATTTTATATAATTTTGAATCTAGATTAAATAAATGAGGGCATTTGTCTTGTATATCTTTATCTAGTGGATAATCACCATGCTGGCTGCGAAAGATAAGAGACGTTATGTGCATTTTTAGATATGTAATAATGGGCATTGTAATTCATTATTTGATGGTGTTATTAAGGTGATTTTTTTGTGAGTTTGTATAAATGATGAGAAGGTTTTGAAGAAATTGTTTCCTAAAATTAAATCAGGGCCTTCATCGGTTAGACACCATAATTTTGTAATTTTTATTATTGCGGAGTCTATTAGAAGTAATTGATTTTCCCAAAATTCATTAATGGTTCTTAGACCATTTAAAGTTTCTAATATAAGATTATCATTATGTGTTTTTATATGTGATGGAATCACTAATTTTTTGCGTACGGTTATATCGCTATCAGTATCACAAAAGGCGTGAATTGGAATAAGTTCATATGTAGGCTTATAAAGGAAAATTTACAGGCTCTTTACCAAATAAAAGATTAATTAGATGTCAAAGCTGGTTTTCTGCTTATTCTTTTGAATTAGAATATATAGAAGGAAGTAAAAGTGCTTTAGCTAATATCTTATCTTGTAAATTATGCAAGAAATAGATCTATCACAAGATGAAAATATGGAATTATACGATTCAAACCTGGAAGAAGATATAAAGTCTAATCCAGACATATTAAGCTATCTCGAAGTATTGGAATTACAGATATGGAAGCTCGAATGTGAAAGATCTTATGGTGAAAGAATTATGAAAGAATCTATAGAAATTAGAGATTTTCTCAAAGGAGAAATCAAGGAAAATGAATTAATACCTGTGTGTAAATTAAGAGAAATAGAGATTTCTCTAATCTCAAAAATATAAAAGAAGAATCAATATCTGAAGAGATAAAGGTTCTAAATAAATTAAAAATTAATAAGGAGGCATCAACTTCTTCTAATTATGAACCATCCTATTTAAAAATATTACAAAATAAGATGGCAAAGGTTAATTAGATGGCAAAGCTGGTTTTCTGCTTATTATTTTGAATTATAAGAATTAGTAGCGAACCATATATTCCCAAAAATAAACCTAATGGAACTCAATTTCAGAGAAATAAAGCTGAAGAATTATATCAAATATGGATTGAGACGAAAAATATTGATATATATAATACATGGGTTTATCATTGCTCTAAGAATTTATTTATTTAAAAAAATGTACAATTTTACTTGAAACTGGTGCACATAAATCACATGTTAACAAAATTCTAATTCCATCAAGTTTACATATCCTAAAAAAAAAACCTTACATTTATGAACATTATGTAGGACAAGAATACATTTGTACTCAAGAATCTAACATACTCTTTGGATTTTAAGATATTAATAATCAAAGAATAGATTTTGAACATTTGTTCTTACATGATGATAAAAAGTCAACAAAAATACTAATAGGAATGGATTTTTTACAACAACATACTATTACATTAAACCACGAAAAAGTTGAAATAGATAATAATACTATACAAACTCGTCTTAGGATTCTGATGTTATCGTTTGTCATGACCTAAATCCTCACATCTTTCAGGCTATTTGTGTGATCATTCTACACAAATGTAAGTCCTAACAAATAAAACTGGCAAGATGAAACACTCAAATAAAATTCTCCTCAAAACTGAAGCCAAACAAAAGGATAGACTGGGAAGTCACCTAGGCTCTCCTCCGGATCCACGACATCCCCCAGTTCTTCCTCCTTTGGATTATACAAAAAAATGTTCCAAATTTAAACTAATCCCTTTTCACACTTCTATGTCTGATCTCGTTGAAAAGTCCTATACTTTGACCTCCTTGAAGATAGTATTTCCTAATTTTTATCAAGAGTTTTCTTAGATGACACTTGTTATCTAAGATGTAATTAACTATTCTGTCAAGGTATTAATTAAGTCCTCAATTTTGTTTTTAAAAGAATTAGGTTCTTCAAAATTGACGACTTCATTTAATCGAATAGGACCTTGAATGTTTCTTTAAATTTAATTGGTTTACTAGATCAGATACTACATTATGAGCATACAGAGCTGCTTATAATACTCCTATAGAAATGTCCCCATATAGACTTATTTTTTGGAAAAATATTCCACTTACTACTAGAATTAGAGCATAAATCATTTTGGGCTATTAAGGAATTTAATTTTAATCTAAAGGATGCTGGTGAGAAAAGATTATTGCAACTCAATGAACTTGAAAAGATTAGGAATGAAGCATATGATAATGCAAAAAATTATAAAGAGAAAATAAAAATATGGCATGATCAAAATATTATTAAGAAGAATTTTCAACCTGGACTAGAAGTTTTATTATATAACACAAGATTGAGATTATTTCCAGAAAAACTGAAATCCAGATAGTTAGGACCATTTAAAGAGATTAAAGTCTATTATTATGGAACTGTTGTTTTAAAATATCCTATAATTGAAAAAATATCTAAAGTTAATGGGCATTGATTGAAACATTATTATGAAAGAAACATATCACAATTTAAAGAAGTTTTGATATTAAGTCATTCTGATTAAATAATGGTACTTCCGGCTGACGACGTTAAACCAAGAACTTTGTGGGAGGCAACCCATATATAAATCTATATATATCTATATATTACTATTTTGTTTAATAAGTATTTTTATATATTAGGAGATAATAATATTTTTGAATCCTACACAATTTTACATATCATAAATTAAGATAAGTATTGGTATTGGAGGAAAATTTGGAATCGAATTGAACAAAAAAATAAAAGAAGTGATTTTTGACTTTAGCGCCAACGACACCAAACTGGGTGCCGACAGCTTCCGGTTATATGGACCATGGCGCTGACAGCGCCATTAGGAGCATTGATATTGTTCCAAGCAGTTGCGTGCGTTCAGTGCAAATTCGGCAAACTTTGGCGGGATTGCGCTCCTAAATAACTGCTGAGAGGTGTTTTTAAAGGCCTAAAAACTTCCTTGGACGATGAGAAACTTTTAAATTTCAAATTCCATGGCTTCTAATTCCATAAATACTTCAAGTATGAAGTTTTCAATAGAAGAAAATTTATCAGCCTTCACGCGCAAAGATTATACGAAAAAGTCATTATGAAAAAGAGACTTATCAAGGAGAGAGGCTTTATCAATCATGGATTGAGTAATCCAAGTTCACAGATTAAGAAAATCATTGTACAGAGTCATTGGGAAGTTATATGCTACACTACCGTTGTAGTTGTTGTACCATTGGTAAAGGAGTTCTATGCTAACTTACATGGAATTACCCAAGGAGTCGTCTTTGTTTGAGATAGGGATGTACCATTTATTCAAGCTTAAATTAATGATTTGTATATGATAGAAAACATTCCAATCTATCATTAAACAAATTTTATCCCAACGATAGATATGATGCAAGATGTATATAATTTTTTGACGGATGAAAATGATAATTAGGAAATCAGAGATGAGGGATATGTTAGTTTCTCCGCTTGACTACTTAATCCAATATGAAAACAATGGCATTTCTTCTCCCTGCCATGAATATTAGTAGATTTATAAGAGAAAGTGTCATTTTAAACTATTGCATTCACTGTTATGGGTATTAATATGAATGGGCTAATATATGGACTGAGGCACCCTTCCACAATTTTCTTACGTTGTAGTCAATCTCAAGTGTCATATGAAAGGTGGGAAAAAGTATTATTACCTTGGAAGCCCATGATTCCTATTGATGACAATTATATTGAGAATGGGAATGAAGCATTAGTTGTTATCTTGGATCATTCATCACATGTTTCAACACCATTAATGCCACAAACAGTTGGAAGTTTAATAACTTTAGAGAAAAAAATGAAATAAATAGAAAGAGAACATTAGAGTATTATGAATGCAATAAGAAATCTTAACTACCTTTTTGATCACCTTGATTGGAGGATGAAGGGGAACTTTGATCATATTGGAACAATTGAAGCAGGATTGGTGCAGATGTTCAAGAAAAATAGATGAATAGATGAAAATTTGACTGGTCAGTTCCCGTACCGACCTTTCTAGAATTTGTACATCCATTACCAGTTTGTGGGAGATATTAGAGGAGGAGAAAGTACTGAATATGAAGCAGAATAATTGAAGAAGTTGGACTCTCTACTATTTTAAAGTAATTATGTTTTAACATAATTGTATATATTTGATTTATTTTACTTTACTTTGCATTAGAACTATACTAACTTTGATTGTGTGTATAATTTTGTGTCAGTGTTTTAGTGTTTTGGCTTGATTTTGATGCTTAGTTATAATTTAGTTTGCTTTATGAATGTGAAAGTGTGATTAGAAAAATGTATTTGTAAAAACTATATTTTAATATATAAAACTTAGTTGGGTGTTGTTTGTGAAAATGTTTGTTTGTCAATTATTTTAAGATGAAAATTAGTGTTCAAAAAGAATAAACAGACATTGGAATGAATTGAAAGAAAGTTGAAAATTGTAAAATCAAATAAATGAATTTTTGGCCACAGGCGCCGATGGCACCGACTTGGGCGCCGACAGAAACCTCTTAAAATTCACAATTAGCGTAGAAAAAATGCTTTTTTTACCCTTTTAGTCACCTTTAACCTCCAATTTTTGCACCTACGGCTTGCTATTGCTCGGATATGAGACAATTTTAAGGCAAACAAAGTTCGGTTTCATCTTCTCTAGATAAGAGCTACACTTTGAACTCAAAATTTTTTATTTTCTCCAACGATTTATCTTACATTGCCGAGATTCAAAATTTTGAAAATTTTTTGGAAGATTTTGAGAAAATACTTTGGTAAATAACTCTTACTTAGTAGATTTAAGTTTAAAATGTTCCACAGATATTCAAAATTTTTGGAAATTTATTTGAATTTTATCAATTTTTTGTAAATTACCATGGCACCAAGAATGAGCAAAAGAAAGAGAAAAGTGGATTTTAATGATCAAATGTTTGTCAACTACAAGGCCAATATTTGCTTCAATAGTCTAATTACAGCTAAAAAAGTAATTTTGGATTGAGGATTTAAAAATTTGGGTGGAGAAGTTGAAAGATTATTCAATGTTTGACAGTGGAAAAATTTTTGTTACTTTGCTGCGGAGGCTATTAATTGTGTAGTGATGGAGTTCATGTCAATTTTAATGAAACTTCTGAAGTCTAAGTGTGATCATGAGAAAATGGTCGAAATTATTCCAAAGAAAATTATTGAATTTTATTAGTTAGAGGATGTGTATACCTGACAGTACAAATCATTTTTTGCTACAAATGTGGCCTTGAATGAAGTTATTTCTTTTCATACTGATGAAAGAGGAGCTTGAAAGGTGAATAATGGTGTTAAGGTAAAATTTCCTCTTTCTATGTTAAATGTAGTATCTAAGGCCTGAAAGTACTTTATTTATGGAAGAATGATACCAACAAATCATCATAGCTAAGTTACAAAGGATAGAACCGTCTTGAACTTCTATATCCAGCAGACAAGAAGGATAGATGTGGGCTCTATTATTTATAGAAACACTTGATCTATTGCTTTGGGAGAGATTATTGGTGGTTTAGTACACCCTGCCCTGATCATCAGACTATGTGAACAGGCAGGAGTTGATTTTAGAGTGGATGGAGAGAGGATTGAACCCTAAAACCTATTGGGCCTGCCAATATAAAGACTTATGATTCTCATTTTTGATGGAGATCTGGAAGTAAGACCAGGGATATTCCTTCTACTTCAAGCACTACTTCTAGTACCCTTACTATCCAAAAACTTATGGAGCAGATGATGGTCCAACAGGGAGATATCTTGAGAATGGAAAGTAGAATGGAAAATATGGAGGCCAAAAATGCACACAATAATGATTTGAGAAGACAGAAGTTTGAATATGATGATGCTTATGATGATGCGATGGTTAGATACATGAGGGGTGATCACTCATTTTAGTTTCCTACTCACCCTGTTTTTACCCCATATCAGCAGCAAAATTTGGATGTGGAAGAAGAAGAAGAAGATGATGATGATGATGATGATTGGTGATGTTTTAGTTAGATTTTTGTTTAGTTTATGTTTAATTGTACTATATTGTCGTGAGTGTTTGTTTGTTTTTTTTAGAGTGTGACACTTTATTTCAAATTCTATGTTGATTTGTGAACAGTAGATTTGTGAAGCTATTTTTTACATTAGAAATCGCTTTAGTACTAATTGTTAGTTTTTAGTACATTGTTGGATGTATTTGTAATTAACTTTTTCTCAACAAATTTTTTATATGTATTATGTGTTATTTAATATTTTAAGCCTTGTAGCTTTTCATAAAAGCACCTGCAATATTCCAGAGTTAAGTTTTAAATCAGAACCTTCAACAGGTAAGTCTTCTCTTTATGAATTAAATGTTTTCTTTCACCCTTTATTTTTTCAATTTTTCGTGCAAAATCTTTTAAAAATTTAAGTTTNAAATAAATTTAGTTTTAATTGTCCTCAATTAGTTATATATTTAAAATATTTTAAAATTTAACATGACCTTTGGTATTAGGGGTAACTTTAGATAACTATATTTGTGTTTCTATATAGTAAACTTAAGTAAATGTTTTTAATAATAAAGGTTAATTTTAGAGATTAAGATATTTGATATGATAGAGTAAGACTGTATTTTCCTATTATAAGTAAAGGAATTTGTATTTTTAAAGTACTAAAAATTTTAGAAATTAATGTAAGAAGAAAAGAATAAAACTTTATGAAAAATTTTTAAGGCTAATATAAATTTATAAAGTGAAAGAATGTGAAAAGTTCTTAACTTTAAGAAGAGGATAGTGAAGTTCAAAATCATTAAAGACTATCCAGATATAGTAATCCTCATATAGAAAAAAAAAGGGAGAAAACAAAAGAAAAGAAAAAGGATTGAAAATGATCCTGAAAAAGAAAAAAAAGAAAAAGTTGCGAGGAGAAGCTTGAGAAGATGTCTAATTAAAAATTGGTTTCAATTGAATCAACTTAAAGAAGAAGGTTTGGCTACATTTTCTAAACTTATATTGCAGTATTAGAATATTTAATAGTAAAGTTTCATGAAGTTCTTTTTCATATGGATATTCTAAGTGGCTTTATGAATAATTTGCAATTTTCCTTAAAAAAAATAGGTAATAAGAAATCTTAGACTTGACCACTAGATATTCTTATACCTTTAGTATTAACTGGAGTTATTTTACATTTTTCTCAAGTTATACTATTGTATTTAGTGGACTAAAATATGGAAATCTAGAAGTTAAAATCTTTGTCATGAGCCATATTTTTATGTAATAAAGGAGTTACTTGAGGAAAAGTAACATTTAAGTTTGAGGGACTTTGATACACCAAAAATATTTCCATTTTTAAACCCATATTTTATACTCATTTTTTGTGATATTATACCTTAAAGGAAGGTATTTTTCAAGTTTTATTGCAGGTTGTTGATTTTTAGGGCTTGGAGCAAAAAGGAAGCAAAAATGATGAAATTTAGAGTCAAAATGAAGTTTTTAAAAAATTGTTCAGCGCCGACGGTGCCACACTTTGTGTTGATGGCGCCGTTTGACAGAGAGCATGGATTATATTCACGGGCAACTGGTGTCGATGGCGTCAATGTCAGTGCAGACCCTGTTTATAGAAGATTCGATGAATTCATACGCTTTTTGAAGAGTTTTTGGATGCACCAATTGGAAAAACAACCTTAGGCTCTATTTAAGGTAGAAATTGATCAGAAAAACTCTCTCTCTTGGTATTTTTAAATCTCTTCACCCCCCTTTGTGCCACTTTGCATCCTTCAATCATATTCCACACCATTAGACATTTATTATTCATATAGTTTTGAGTTTTTGTGGTGAGTTTAAGCAGTGGAAGAGATGTTTTTTCATATTAGAAAACTTCATCACATTAACATAGTTTAGTAGTTATTGTTTTAAACTTTACATTTAAATTCTACTAGTGGTTAATAATTTAGCTTTGATAGTATCTTAAACATTCAAAATTACTGATAGTAATTTCTTTGTATTTCTGTGAATTTTCTAGTTAATTTATCATTTCAATTTTAAAACTTCCTCGTGGGATCAATATTTGGGACTTAAATAGAAAGTCTTGTATTACTTGATAACGATGCGTATACTTGTGTAGAATCCCAACATTAAGTGCTTAATATTATTATTCATAAAATACAACATCAAGGGTTTGGCACCATTGTAAAGCAGAGTCAGCTTTATCAATTTTACATAACTATATTTCTCGGGATCAAGAGGAACCCCCCTTCAATAGCAAATCAGGTTCAGTAGCGGAAAGATTATCTATGGAAGACTTTTTTTTCCTTCTAAACCATTGGTCCAGCCACTCCTCCTCCAAGGCTTCAGCCATCATATTAATGGAATCATCCTCTAAGGGGTGCAGGTTAGGATCATCCAAATGGGATGAGGGAGGGGAGTTTACCAAAATTCTGGGAGAAATAGAATCAGAGAGAGAGTCTCCCAAATTGTTAAGCCCATTAATGGACACAGCAGGGACCCTCTTTGGGAGAACCAAAGGTTGCATAGAAGAAGAAATATGATTAGGAATTGTTTCAGCAGCCTGTTGGAAGTCCCTATTAACTTCAAAATTAGTCCAACCAAGGGGCTTAGAAGAGACCTTAGAGGCAACTACAAATTTACCTGAATCTCTATTAGCAGATCTCAAATCAGGAGTTAATCTATAGGACTCCTCATTTGAGTGACCAAACATCTTGCAATGATAGCAATAGAATGGTCTTTTCTCCACGACAATAAGTTCTCAAAAGCCATTTTGTTCTGTGCCAAGCCAAATTCAATCTATGTCAGGTTGAGTAATGTCCCTTTCTACCAAGATTCTTTAAAGAGTAGGTCTACTAAATTTCAATGGTTTATCAAGTTGATTCCCAATAGAATGCAAAACTTTATGACTGAAGAAAGGTAATTTTAGCCCTGGGAGTTTGTACCAAATAAGAATGATAGGGGGTTCTTTAGTGAGATCAAAGTCCATAGACCATTTAAGGATTTTCATTTGAACTTGCACTATAGGAATTTATTTTCTTGAGAAAATTTGAGCATAATACTCTTCAGTTGATAAATGAATTATGATGTGCCTTCCATCAAAAAGCCTAACTTTCCAGTTGCCCACTAATCTGAAATCATCAAAGGCTCTTCTGATCACTTCCATATGGGGATGCCCAAATTGGAATTTTCCCACCATAATAAATTTGTGAAAATTTATTAGGGATACAATCTCATCTTTAGAAAAGAATAAGGTAGACATGCCTCCCTTCCAAGCTTCCTAGTTCTATTCTAATTCAGTAGATTTCTCCTCAGTTCTACTATGATATTCCTAAAGCAAAATTATAGAAAATTTTAATGAAACACACTAACTCAAATCAATATATCTAGTTTTCAAAATTGTAGTGTTACTTGAGAATAAGTAATATTTAAGTTTGGTGTATTTCATTATGTGTTTTAGCATGCTCATTTTTTTATACATTTTGCATTTATTTATGAATTAAATTGTAGTTTAAAGGAAGGTATTTTGATGTTATTATTGCAGGAATAATAAAAAGAACAATTGGAGTGAAATCAGAGTAAAAGAAGGCAATTAAGGCAACATTAAGAGAAGGCAATTGAAGCAACATTAACTGCAGCAGGCAGCGCCTATGCCCCACTTCCTGGCGCCTAGGTGCCAGAACCACATCAGAAAAAAAAGAAGATGGTGCCTAGATGCCACTTTTTGGTGCCTATTTGGAGTAGTTTTCTTAGAGTTATTTAACGGTTCGAGATGATGGAAAGAGCAATTTTTGTCATTTGATGAATTGGGGACAAAGCTCCAAGGTCTGAAACTCCCCCACAGAGTTCAGAAAATCCATATTAGTAGTAGGATTCTACTAATTAAGAGGGATTTGTATTGGAATTTGAGAGCATTTGTAAGGGATTATATCAACAATTACAATGAGCATTAGAGAACTTTAGTGGAGGATCTCATCGATTATAACTAAGTAGTGTATCTTTTGGTTCCATTGTAATCCAGTAAAAATGTATTTAGTGAACTTATTTTTCTAAGTAGAGATTGTTTTATTGCCTTGTGATCATTTACAACATATATTTAGTTTAATTGCTTTGTTTCATGAAGTTTTCTATTGAATTTATTATGCGTTGTGAGTCAAAACCCTATGCTTTTCTTTTGTGATGATTTGGTCGTAAGTGTAGGGTGTCTAAGTTTAAGAATAAATCTTAATTTTATATTTGGTTAATGTTCTCCTAAACTTAATTTACATATTTGACTAGTCATAAGGTTTGTTAACACTTATTGTGACCCATTTGACTTGTCCATGAATGGTGGCAATCCACATGAGAATGTTCACATTGTCCATTTCACTACAAAATGTAGAAATTATGTGGCTATGGAAAGTTAGAGAGATAAGTATTCTGGGAGGTTCTAATTAGAGCTTTATGGGTGACAGGCGGGGCATACAATTATGGGAAACCTATATGTGGCACCAACTGGCACTGTTGCCTAAAGCAAATAACTAATAAGTGAACTAATCATATCTTTAACTTGGGAAAGGGTAGATAGACATATGCTCCTTTTGTCAATACTTTTTTTACATTCTTAAACATCAAACCTACACTCTATTTAATTATTCACAAGAGAAAAGTACTTTTTATCAATCTTTAAATTCACCTTTTTGATTGCTCTAGATAAGTTTTACCATTAGATTAAAATTGTAACTTAGGAGTAGAGATAACAAAACCACCTTTATCGACACTCCAAGCTCACTTTAAAATTGTAACTTAAGTTTTCTTTATAGTAGTAGACTAGAACTTCACTTAAAGTGATTGTCTTTTGTGGTTACTTGTGGGTTCGATACTCGAGACTTATGAAAGTCCTATATTATTTGAACGATATGTACGCTTGCATTATTACCTAGTGTGTTGTGCTTAATAGTGGTAAATCTATATTTATAAAAATTAATACATATATTTTAAAATTATAGTTTTAGATCCCTAAATCACTAGGTATTCCAAAGGTCAGTCATTTATTCTCACAAATTTGACACTTGATTTATAGTTCAGCGTCAGTGTATTGGACCACTGACAATTATCAGCCGAGAAAGACCAGCTCCATTGCTTTCAGCTGAGAGGGAACTATTTTACTCTTTTTATACAAACCTCATGTTTCTATAGTTGAGATACCTCATTCATCACAAGAACTCTTCAAGAACTTGAGGTTCCAATCCTTTATCTTGTTCTCCAATTTGATTAAATGAAACTTATGAGTAGTGCCAACGGTCATGTACCCACCTGACTTGACTCAAAGTGAGAACATCTGCTAAATAATTTTGTGAGACTAAAGAAAACCTCTTCCTCGCAAGTAAATCACATATATCATCACCTAAACCATTGAATTTAACTTCAATCAGGCTCGTATCACACCATAGAAGTTGAAAATCTAGTAGAGCTCTGTACATACGGGCAGCCAAAGCCCTTAATGAAACTGCTCTTAATAAAAGATTAAGCATCACCTGAGTAATCAGCAACCTAAACATCGGCATCCACTTACTAAAAAATGACACTTATGTCATAAAGACAAGTCTCATCTAACAACCAAACCTCAAACTCAATGACAAAAAACCACATGGATGATCTAACTGGGCCAAAAATTTGATGAAAATATTTGGGAGCCATTGAGCTTTGAGAATAAAATTACCTATGGGAACTATAAGCAAAAAATGCAAAAGTTTTGCTTAACATCCATTCAAACCCTTATATTGGCCCCTTGCTGAATTTAAAATGCCACATAAAGTTTTGTCAATATATCATTTCAAGGAAAAATTCAAGAAAAATAATGATGATTAAATTACAGAGAATTTGTCTTTATAAAAAGAAATATTTTATAACCGGGTCATTCACCACTTTGGGCAGGACTAATCCTCGGTTCATCAAACTCATGCACAACGCATGCCCAACAAACTTTTATTTCTCTATATTCTCTTCCTCATTGCGTACATAAGAAATCAAACTGGTGACCCAAAATTCAGTCAGTTCTTCCCTTAGAGTTGCCACCTCGGTTTAAAGACCTTCCATATCTGCAAACTTGTTCCGGAGAACCTCCACATCCATGATTGGGACCTAGAGAGCTTCCATATATGCAACATTGGCTTAGAGAACCTGCACTTCTGCCACTTAGGCACAAAGAGCCTCCATGTCTTCATACACGACTGCCAACTCCTCTCGCATCCACTAGAGACTTGTAGCCCTAGCAAAGGAGTCCACAATATCATTCATATGGTGGACTAACAACTCACGATCATCAGTTTCTCTCTCTGAATTGGCTGAAAGATACGTTAGGATCAAGAAAGACAATGGGGTGGATACCCCTCAGTTGCAACCCGACCATAATACTTACCAGCTTCTTTGGTTCAGTTTGGTACGTCGTCTCTGTGGGTTGGGAGTCAATGATATCTATTGTTTCCTTTATAGTAGGTGGGCATATGTTACAATGATAAATTGGAATATGGAATGGGAAAGAAAAGCTAAGTTACTAGTCATGTGCTCTATTTCTGATGTATTGAAGCTCTTTGCATGAGAGGAGGCGTACCACGATGAGGTTCCCCTTCGGTCAATGATAGATAAAGAATATTCTTTGCTGGTGGAGCTTTGTTTCGAATAGCCTCGCCAGCTATACGTCGTAGTGGATCATTTGCCCGAGGTGGAGCATCACCATGAGTAGTATTTAAACTTGGAGAGTGAAGCAGAGTGAAATATGGTGGTGGAACATGCATGGCCACCATCGAGCTTTCCCTCTCTAAAGATAGTAGTTGGGCAAGACATTGAAGAAGTTGTGCAGAAGCCAACACTCGTCTCTTTCTGACTCCGTACCTCAAGGAGTGTTGTTGAATCAGACAATTCTCTAACATCTTCCATATGAGGCATTTTTCTTGGTTGGTTGTTTAACTGGTTTGGTTCCTTCAGCCAGCCTTTTGGCGTCAACCATTTTCATCCCATCTATTTTCCTCTTTTCGGTTAATCGGGCCTCCTCACCCGCTTGTTTCTTAAGGAGTGAGTGGGAACATATGTGTTTTCTTTTTCTTTAATCTTCAAAAGGGCAAGTTCTAGAAGCAGGAAGCCCAAAGGTCTTCATCACAGGTTCCTCGCTTTCTGGTTTCTTAGCACTTGACATGTTCGTTCACTTAAATAACCAACTAACATGTAGAGGATACGAGGAATGGAAAAAAAATGCTTTTGGCACCCTATTTATAGGAAAAAGGGCCACATAAATCAAGGGAGTATAATTATTTCTCTTATTCTTATGGCATTTGTCACTTTCAAAGAGGTAAGATAACCAGATAACTAATTATATACATCAGAAACATGTCTGCTTAATTCTCGAGAACACTTTGGATCACATAAAGAGGATTTGTGTTAGGACATTCGTCACGCTGTCAATTGGCCTATAAACTCAACCGAATAAAAATACTAACCAACCCAACGAACACCGAACATTGTGACCACGTAACACTCTTTCAACCAACATTAGCCATTACAAAAGGTCAACATTCAACTGAATGAAAGCTCTTCAATATATACAAATTGACCAAAAGTGGGCTGCTCGTTAGATTACGGTGATACACCTACTGCCCGATGAAATAATCTTGCCTAAGGCAATATATATTCGCAATTGGTCCACTAAAAAAAGGAAACTTAAAACCATTCAATCTGTCGAAGATTACTCAGTTGGCCGAGTGATTATGGGCCGATCGAATGAATATCAGATTTTCATGCTTGGCAGTTATAAATACTAATCGATGACAGGAGCAATTATAGATAAAGAACAACGCTACCAATGATTGTAAGGCCAAAACATGTACTATTCAGTTACAAATATTTAAACATGTAATGGATTAAAAACAATATTAACATTCACATTAAATGAGGAAACAATCATGTAATTAGAGATACCTTACCTAAGATTTATAAATAGGAGTATCATTTTTACTGGAAGGATCCCTGAAAATTTCCAAAAAACAAAATATTAGTTGCGTCTTATTTATCTTTTCTTCATCCGACCAATGCTCTATTTTTTAGGCGTAATCCATAAGACAATTTAGAATCAAACAGTTATTATTATTACATAGTCTACATTTATTATTTATTACAATTTATTCTTATATTTAATAATGCTAAATAGGCACCCATTATATGCTCCATTATCAAAGATCAACAACATATTGCACATTAAAATTTACATATCATATTTATATATTATACTAAGAAAATACATTTTCTTATTCTATTTTATATCACTTGATACTTTATCATAGCTAGTTGGACTGAAGTAAGAAACCCTACTTGAAATTCAATTTGAGCTATGAAGAAGTAAAAATTCTTTGTCAATCTTCAAGCTTTGTTCTTTAATGGCCAATCATGGAAAAGAGCCTTAATCTGAGTTAATGTGATTAAGAGTGATGTTATCCAAATGAGGAAAAATAGTAATAAGTAGCAAGTGTACAGGAGATTAAAAATATCAATTGATGTAATAATTACAATAATTTACTTAATTACACAAATGATTTATGAGCGTTGGGTATCAAAACGGCAAAATGTGTAATAATTACCTGGAAATAAGATGAAGGTACAATTTTTAAAAGTTTTTGTGCTGCAGAAACATCCAATGATAATAGCGTCCATGAATGGACTTCTAAGTTAATGATTGCTAGGTAATGATGAGTTTAACGAAACAATTGACATTTCGATGTCATGAACGATGCCTACAACAAGAAAAGATTCTTCTTTCTTGCAAGTTTAGTTCAAATTTACACTAGCTTGCTACATAAAAGTGCTGATGTTTGAACCTTGTAAGAGGGATGCTCTAGGTATGATATTGAAGAGACTGTGGTGGGTTGAGTTTGTGTTGTTTCAATGCCTCTTTGTGTTGCTGCAGTATTTTTATTATTTCAACGATAAAAATATTTAGTGCAAGGTTTAGCATATCATCATGCTAATATAAAGGCAATTCAGTCAAAGGTCCACCGAACATCTTTTGATTAAGGGAATCTCTCAGGGTCATTTATTGGAGAGTTGTCCAGATGCATTTATTATTTGCAGAGAGACCTCTTCTAGACTATAAATAGAGCCCTACCCTTCCTCATAAGAAAAGGAAGGGAGATAGTTGAGCCAGAAGAAGATTGAAGCTTGGACGAGGAGCTGAAGTCCAACATCACTTCTGCATCACAGATCTGGCAAATAATTTCCACTCCTGCAGTCGTTGACCACTATTGAACCACCACTCGTTGGCCATCGTCAAACACTATCGCTCTCCCCTGACTCGTTGCAATGAAACTTTTTGTGAATCGCAACGTGTGTTATAGAATCCAGATGAACATTACAGAGTAACAAGACATCTTACAGAACAACACACTCCACATAATGTGTAACGATGTCTTCCAAAGATAGTATAAAAAGAGACATTGAATACGATACAATAACACACACAAATAATAGTATAACAACGCACCCTACATACGGTGCAACAATTTTGCTTGATGACAGTGCAATAATGCACCCAGAAAATAGTGACTTTCTCTGAGGTCATCAAGCTCTCTGTTTACAACCCCACTACGGCCTTACGACTTACGTGGTCCACAACTCGTAGATCTCTTGACTCTGGTCTCTATAGCCTATAGACTTAATAACAGCTCATCATCATGGCTTACATGATTGATTATGAGTTATGTGATCCACAGCTTGTGCATCTTCTTGAATCCGGCCCTTGTAGTCTACAAATGTTATCATAACTCACCACTATAGATTACATGACCAACTATGACCTATGTAGTTCACAACTTGTGCAGCTTATGCTCTGGCCCTGCAGTTTATAGAAATCATCACAGGTCACCACTATGACATACATGTCCAACTATGTCCACAAGGTTAATAACTCGTGCAGCTCCAACCTCTGGCCCTACTACCGATGGACGTCATCACAGCTCACCATTACAGCTTATGTGACCAACTATGGTTTACGTGATTCATAGTTTGTCCAACTCTCAAATCCAACCTCTCTGACCTATGAACATCATCAGAGCTCACCACTAAGCTTACATGACCAATTATAACCTATGTGCTCCACAGCTCATGCAACTCCTTGACTCCAACTCTTGTGCCCTATGGAATTCATGATAGCTCATTACAAAACCTTACTTGACCAACTACAGCCTAAGTGGTCCACAACATGTGCAATTCCCGGCTCTGACTTCTGTGACTAACGGATGCCATTATAGCTCATCGACACAACCTACATGAACAAATATAACTTACTTGTTCCACAAATCATACGTAAAACTCCCGACTCCAGCCTTTATGGACTATGAAAGTCATTGTAGCTCATCACTATCGCTTACATGAACAACTGTGGCCTGCATGTTTATAAATTGTGTTGCTCCGTACTTTAACCTCTAGACCCAACAGATGTCATGATAGCCCACCACTAATTCCTACATTTTTAACTATGGCTTACGTGGATCTAAGCTCTTGCAACTCTCCACTTCGGCCTCTACAACCTATAGAAATCTTCACAACTCACCACTAAAATCTATGTAACCAACTACAGTCTAAGTGATCTAAAACTCAGGCAGCTCTTAACACTATCTTTTTTGGCCTACATATATCATCACAGCTCGTCACTATAACCTATATGACTAATTATGGCCTACATACCTTATAGCTCATACAACACCAACTCCACCAATGGCCACCTTCGACAGGCACCAATGACACCTTTGGTTAACTCTAGCTGTTGCCTCAAACCAATCCTAGACACCGCTATCCGCTGCCACTTTTAACCAACTCAGATGGCCTTCACCTTCGTCTATTGTCACCTTTGGCAACAAAACAAAATATAATTTTTTAAAGGCAAATGGATTTGAACTCATGACCTCACAACACGTGCAACTCCCGACTTTGGCTTTTGTGACTAACGGATGCAATTATAACTCACTGATACAACCTACATGAAGAACTATAACTTACTTGAGCCACAAATCATACCTAAAACTCTTGACTCCAACCTTTATGGACTATGGATGTCATTGTAGCTTATCACTACCGCTTACAAGACCAACTATGGCCTCATGTTCATAAATTGTGTTGCTCCATACTTTAACCTCTACACCCAACAAACGCCATCATAGCCCACCACTAATTCCTACATTTTTAATAATGGCTTAGGTGTCTCTAAGCTCTTGTAACTCTCCATTTCGGCCTCTACGACCTTTAGAAATCTTCACAGCTCACCATTAAAATTTATGTAACCAACTATGGTTTAAGTGATCCAAAACTCATACAACTCTTAACTCTGTCTTTTACGGCCTACATACATCATCACAACACATCACTATAGCCTATATGACTAATTATGGTCTACATACCTGATCTTGAAACTGCTTATATGCAACAGTATAACAATAATTCAGATTATATGTTTCACTTATATTTCCTTAATTCATAACAAAACCAAAAACTTGATCTTGAAGAAAAATAAGAATTTAACTTTTAGTTTAAGTATATTGGGATACTATAAAAGTATAAGTATCATTATCAAGTAATATAGGACTTTTTTATTAAGACATGAATATCGAACTCATAGGGAAGATATGTAATATGCACTTTTTGGAAAACCTTCTATTTTTAAAAAGACAATTATTTAAACTAAAGATGTTCTCACAGTAAATAAAGTTTAAAGATTTTTGGTAATTTTAATAGTTTGACAAAAATAGAAAAAACTTAAAAAGATAACTTGAGATTTTGTAGAAGAAAAGCACTAAATATGAAAATATATTTCTCCTTATAGTGAATAAGTAATAAGTATAGGAATTATGTTGTGGAAGAATACATATTGTGTTGTGTCAAATAGAAGAAATAATATTCTTTACCCTTACTAGAGATGCTATAAAAAATATTGACTAATTTAAAGTTTAAATAGTTTTGAAGATCGGCTAGGCAGGAAAGATACTAGCTCTCACTCTAGAGTTCCCTTCATTCCCTCCACTTGGGGGCTAACATCTCGTATCAGAACCTAAGATAATCAACCAAGTTGGGGGCTTTAACCTATCACTTTAAAGTCCTCTAACTCTACACCCTTTAATGAATATTTATTTATTTATTTGCACTCAATCATATGAACTACATTCTCATTCATACAACCTCATGTGATTCTTTCCAATTGTTGACTAAGACAATACCAACCCGATTTTTACCTGTTCTCACAACAAACTTTAACATCTGGATTTGTCAAATCAAGAAGTAAATGAAGTACATGGATTTAAAACATCACAACTTCTTCAAACATTAAAGATCAATACTATTCACAACATCCATCCAACACTTAATTAATTATCATTTTAAAAAGAAAGATAAAGAAAACTACTCAAAATCCATGGTGAAAACAAAACGACACTTTAGTTTAAAAGTAAAAATCAAAATCAAACCAACAACAAGTCTCACTTAAAACCAAAATTAGTTTAAAAGAAAAGATAAAAACTTATCTCAAGTCCTCCACCAAACTCTTGAATTTCCTTTGAATCTCTTCTCTTTTACAACACTCTCAATATAAAACTAAAATAAAAAGGATAAATATGTGGTGGCTGAAAATCTCTCCAACTGACTCCCCAATTTTAGAACTTTCAAAACTTTCCCAGTACTTTCAGGTCCCCTTTCAAATTCTCAATCCTCCTTCTTTTATAATTCTCCAAAATGTGCCTTGGTATCTCTTTAAAATGTGTCTTGATTCGCTGTATTTCCCCAAGAGATGCATCTTTTGCAAATAATTTTTGTCCACTGTGGTTGTAACCACATATTAAGCCAATAAGTGCCTCAAAAACCTCTTCAAAATTCACAAAAACCAAATTTACTCATCCAATAACTGCCATTGGTGCTTAAGCACAGCGCCTCTAGCGCTTAGGCGCGACCTTCTCTGTTTAACCGATGCTTCAACGCCTGATTTGGCGCTTAGGCACCAAAACACTTTTGCACATTTTTCACTTATTTGCTCCAAATTTGATCATTTTTCACTCCTTTAAGATTTTTTCACATTTTTACCTGTACCTGAAAGAAAAACACAAAAATACTTTCCATTAAAGGGCAATATCTCAAAAATATATATAAAAATATGTCTAAAAATACTATATATTTTAGGCGTATCAAAATCCCCCAAACTTAAAATGTTAATTGTCCTGAAGTGACGGTTAATCTTTAAAAAGTAAATATGTATGATATGTATATGAGTTTTTTTAGGAGTTAATAAAATTTAGATTTAGAAATATAGTAGTCCAATTTAGAAAAAATATTCAGGTAATGAAGACCAACTTAAAGTTTAGAAATTTTAAGTTAAGAAAGATGAAAATTTTGATGTAGAAATATAGTAGTCCAATTTAGAAAAAATATTAGTAAATGAGACCAACTTAAAGTTTAGAAATTTTTAATGTTAAGAAATATGATATTCAGTAAATGAGACCAACTTAAAGTTTAGAAATTCTTAATGTTAAGAAAGATGAAAATACAGGTTCCTATCTAATTCAAAAATATTGTAAGTCTTCCAAATTTAGAATTTAGTTCCTTTATTATCTCCGCTTAGAAATTTTTATTAAGAATAATTTTACTTACTATATTATATCTAGAAGCTTAAGATTTTTTCATGTCTTATACTTTAAAAAGATCAAATGTAGAACTAATTTTTGAATAAACACTAATCCTCAAGCTTTTCCTCCCTCACTTTTTCTTCTTCTTTTTTTTATTTTTTTTCTTTTTCTTTTTCTTTTCTTTATCTTTTTTCTTTTCTTTTTCTTTTTTTAAGCAAGGATTAATATATCTGTATAGGCATTTAATAATTTTGAATTTTACTTTTTGTTTCAAAAGGTAAAGTCTTGATAAAAAACTTTTACTTATAAATATAATAATAGCTTTGAAATTTTTTTTAATAAAAAAAATTTAAGTATTAAAAATAAAAGTATAAATTTCTTAAATTTTTAAAAACAAAATGTTTCTTACTAAAGATTGTTACTTATATTAATCATTTTCTACACTAAAAACTTTTAACTGAAAGTTTTTCTTCATTGCTCAAAATTTCAACTAAATTCTCTTACTCATTTCTAAAATCAAATTTTACTTCCCTAATATATTAAAATTTTAATTAAATTTTCTTACTCATTTCTAAAATCAAATTTTAAGATTTTTACTTTCAAATCAAATTCACTTGTAGTTCATTTGAAAACAAATAAAATTCAAGTTTTAAAAATATTTTTCATCCCCCCAAACTTAAATTTGTAACAGATTAAATAGTTTAGCATCAAATATATATAAGCAGAAATGAAAATTAAAATAACTGCTAGCAAGAATTTTTATACCCTAATGATACAAGTATAAAACTAAAAACAAGAGTAAAATTTATTTTGACCAAATTTTCTAATATTTTCATTTCAATTCAACATGTAGAGATTCAGTAGACTTCTAAACAGTGGGTATAAACATAAAAGCAAACTAACACACTAACTTGACTTCATAATCTCAACATAAAAACAAACTCACAAACATGATAAAAGAAAAATACAGGGTAGCAGTTTCTGAAATTTAATATTTAAGACCTAAGTTAGCAAGATTTTCATCTTTTCAAAAGACATAGAATTAAGTTAAGTTCTAAACTAACTAAATCACAAAATTCACAACAGTTACTACCCTAAAATTTTAAAACAAACTACTAACTAACAGAAACAACTCAATAACAATGAAATACAAAAGTCCAAAACACAATACATAGTACATATCATAACAAAGATGCAAATGTAGCAGTACCACACCACATAGTCCAAAACATAAAAATAAAAAACACATCACAAATCTCAAGTTCAAAGCACATAGTCTAACACATATTACAAACATAAAAATCTCTCAATTCTACTCCTCATCTTCTGAATAACTGCTATATCACTTTTCAGCAGGCTCATAATCAGGATATCAAGGATATGGAGGAAATTGTACTCCTGGGTCACATCTAATTAGGTTCTCCAGAGATGAGTGGAATTTCTCCTCATAATCACTCTTTCTCCTACTATACCTATGAGTATGCTCTGCAAAATGCTCTAAATTTTGAACTTTATCAGTGGTAAAATTAATATGTTCCATCATCCCCTATAACAATTGATCTTGGGTCTCAGTAGACTCACCTCTAGATGTAGAAGCATTTGAGGTAGATGGTCTAAATGTAGAAGCAGCAGAGGTAGAAGCAACAGACCTCTCC
The DNA here is from genome assembly GCA_002079205.1 of Phalaenopsis hybrid cultivar. NCBI lineage: Eukaryota > Viridiplantae > Streptophyta > Magnoliopsida > Asparagales > Orchidaceae > Phalaenopsis > Phalaenopsis hybrid cultivar. The sequence continues at coordinate 28,962 of JXCR01109305.1, forward strand.
ATTCCATAAATCCTAAAAAATCCTCCTCTCCAGCCAAAAATAGAATTCTCATAATGAGTCTTCACATTCACCTTAGTGATGGGCTTTAGAGGTAACAACACTTCCTCCCAGCTATCATATTTAACTTCAGCCTACCCACACAAAGAAAATATCAAGGAAGCGACCTGTAGTAGTAACGGCAGTGGCAGAACTGATGATAGTCTAATAAATGAAATATCCTATATTAATGAGCTTTCCTTCCTAGATATAATAGTTTAACGTCGCTCTCTCTCTCTCTCTCTCTGGTCACTTCACTGAGATGATTTGTTGGTAGCATACGAGCAGAAATAAAATAGTGTCAGGCCTTTGAAGGTGCACATAACTTTGAAGTTGGGAAGTTGACTCTCCTCTCATTAGTGATCTTCTAAAGTCCTCTTCCAACAGATAAGTAAGAAATAATCTTGTCTAACTCCGCTTCAGTCGGACTATAATTTGCATAAAACATAACGTATAAGGTGGCAAATGATAAAACAAGTTGATTACCTCCGGTGAAAAAGGTACCAACTTTTCTTGAACCATGACTCTATTGTCTTCAGCCTCAGGGAGGTTTGCATAGAACTCCCTAACAACAGAAATAACCACCATAACAGAGAAATAGCAGAATCGTTCCCACTATTGGCGAATGCTCAAATCCTCTGCATGTCCACCCAGATTCCTAAAACACCACTCCTGAATCAGACTCTGTGATTCCATTGCATCACTGTACCGATCTTGAGCCTTTGAGCTAACAAATTTACTTGAATCGAAAGGCCTCTTCCCTTTGCTCCTCTTCATTCCTGGTGCCATTCTAAAAAATTTTTAAATTCTAAATATAACTTCAAAAATAAAGTCTAAATTACTAAACTAAACTTCCAAAGTATAAACTACCCTTCCCATGTAATTTCCGTAGATTTTGTTTTCTGATTTTTCACCATGAATAGTGAATTTTTGAATTTCTCCAAATGTGCTCAAAATACATACTGAAAATCTAAAATTTTTGCATAGAAGTAAAACTCTTACCTTAAGGAACTTAGATCTACAAAATTTCACTTGATTCCACCCAGAAATCTTCACATTATATGTGCCCTAGCCCTCAAAAATTGTGAACTAGAGAGTTTGAAGAGGACGGTGGTGTTAAAAAATGGTAATTTTTGGACTAAAATTTTACTTTTAACCATTTGCAAACTGATTTTCGTGAACCGATCCTTAGGAGTGGGTACATGGTGCTAAGGCGCCTGCCTCTCGGGTTGGTTCAGCTTAAGCGCGAAATGTGGCGCTTAGGTGCCAGTGTACAATTTTTAAAAGTTTCAAATTAAGTAAAATGCACTATTTGCCTAAGTAAACGACCCTTAAATTGTCTTATAGCACTTAAATTACTATTTTCAACTTCCTATAATTCCTTATCTCTTAAAATTCTCCATAATAACTATTTCAATTTGAGGCTAAAAATAACACAATTTTTTACACAAACAAACTTATATTAATTCACAAATAAGTACAAATACCTTTAAACACTTAATTCTCACTCCAAATAGTCTTTGATGAGAAAATTTTCCTAAATACAAATAAACAATCATGTCACAATTAAACACATATAAGAAGTCATAAATACTAAAAACAAGACTTAAACACTAAACCACTGAAAAACAACAACTTTTAGCACATAAATTCTAACACTAAACTTAATTCCATTTTTCATTTGAAGGAACAAATTCTTGTGTTTCATTAGTCTCTCCAGGAATATAGAGTTGATTAAACAGACGGTGGTGACGAGCTCTAATACTATCTTCTTCAGTCCACTTCTGCTTTATGAACATCGCCTTATCCGCTTCCTCTATATAACTTGTGTGGCTAAATTGCATCTTCAATTGCCATCCAATATGCTCTAGATGTGCATGCAACTCAAGTACCTTGATCTCCAATAAAGCCAAAGTATTCTCAATGTTTTTGATCTTCTCTGATATCCCTTCAATAATAATGGCTAAGAAACTGTTATACATCTCTTGTGCACTTTGACTAATGAACTTCTTCCTCATGGCTT
>JXCR01109309.1:5241-17487 GCA_002079205.1 Phalaenopsis hybrid cultivar
ATTTAAACATGACAATTGCTATTGCTATATAATTCTAGAATGCTCAGTAATATTATTTATGAGATCATGATATATTTTTAGCTGGATCTACATTCCCTATTATCTTTATAGTCCACTTACACCCTTCAAATGTTATTTTATTTCTTTCAACATTCTTGAACGCTCAAAGTTTTTTTGAGTGCTAAACTGAATGTGGGATAAATATGGGAATCAAATATATCTTAGAAGATTAAAATCCATTCTTGGACTTTTTGTTTTGAAAAATTTTCAGTTTTAATGACAAAGTCACATTTTCAAGACTGCTTCATGATTATTGCTTGCAAAGTGGATAAATTGTATTTAAATCTTTATGTTTTGTCATGGCCTTGGGTCGTGGATTTGATGAAGTATCACTCATGTTTTTATCTTTTGCTTTTATAATTCAGTTAGTATTTCTCTAATAGTCCACATCAACAAAACTATAAACTCACTTGGTAGGATTGTTTCTTTGTTGGTTGTGCATACCTAGTGTAACATACTCCTCTTGGTCCCCTCCTTCGCTCTGCCCTATTATTGTCTTGACATTGCCTAATCAGCCTTAGACCCTTGCAAAGCCAAAGTTGACGGTGTTACTGTCACTTAACATCCACTTCATTGTTTCCTCAGTATCATCAATTGATGACTCTTAAGGATTAACTATTCCTAGTAAACTTCTCGACAAAATAACACCGTTTTAGGGCTCCTAGAAGGTGTTCAAGAAGGAAAATTAGTGGGGAAATGGTTGGGGATTAAAAAGGAAGTGAATATATGGGATATTGATGGTGTTTGGGACGGGTTAGGGAAATGTTTGGCAGCTGCCTGGACTGAAAACAGCAATTGAATGATGAAACGACACCGTATGAATAGTGACTGGGAGCCACCATGTATTCCTGAGCAAGCTACAGACACTTCAGTTGCAAATGGAAGAGACTACAACACTTTAATGAGTGGAACATTAGAGAATAATTATCAAAAATACATAAAACCAAGTTAATGTCTCAAAAAATAACCAAATACAATAATATATAATCTATTAATAGAAAATAATCCTAATTAAAAAAAATGGAAGCAAGTCTAAAAAGTTTAAATGTCTAGTTGAATTTGCCAGCTGGACGAGAACTTCTCGTTTTGTCCTCCCGCGATCACTAAAGCCACTCTTTTCTTCTTAGTAATTCTGCAGGATCACAAGATCCCGTCGATTCCGAGATTATGTGGATTTTTGTTGAAGTGGAAAGTTCCCGTGTTACTAACAATTGGGAGGTTAACATATAAGATTCCTCCTTATGCATTAGTATGGTTTACTATTATAGCTTAGCTTGTTTTGTGCCTTTGGGTTATTTTCAATGAGTACCAACTCAACACTATGATGCAAGGACTTGACATTTTTAGGACAATTGCACGCAAGGTCCATTGTTTTACTAACAACAATGCGATATGATGAGATAAATTTAATGTGTTCGAGTTCAAATATTTAGAGCTAATTTGATCATTTGGTCGTTTGTCAAGTTGTTATTAATGACTTGGACATTGTGGTCGCTGTCGGACTGGTTGCCACCAATTCCCCGTCATTTGTTTGGTGTCATTGCTGTCGAGGAGTCGCTACTCTGTTGTCTATTACATTGCCATATTCTTCAAATAACTTTTTTCTCAGATCATATAAGTGACCTTAAGATATTAAGAAATTTGGAGAAGAAAGGAAAGGGGAAATTAGAATAGAAAATAGATAAAAGAAAAGTGTGGGGAGAACTTCATTGTGGTAAACATTGTAGAGAGAACTCTGGAGGCTTTGACTCCTGAGATACTCGTACAAAGAAAACTACTTGAAAATCCCATAACCAGAGATTTATGTATGATACATATTCTGAGATTCTTATTCTCCTATAGGAGCACACTCCTATAGTTAACATATTAGGCAGTTAAGACTGTCTAAGAAAACTTTCGATTAAGGTTAACATTTATTCTCAAAAATTTTAAGTGTTGTTAAAGAAAGAAACGTTAACGTTCAGCCCTAAAGGTAGCAGATTTTTGAAGATTCGATACTACCTAAACGTGTTGTTTATTACATTGTATTGTATGTTTTGTTTCGTCATTTGCGTTTTGTTGTGTTTTATTATTTATTTTTATTTTGTTTTATCGTTGTTTTGTTGTTTTGTTTTGTTCTTTTATTAAAATATTCAGTTGAAATTTGTCGTTTCGAGTTTTGGAACTTCATCACTGCAAAACAGAATTAGTACATCCTCATAACTTGTAAAGTAAATATAGGATGCCTTTCTCCTTTTATCCTGAATGACCCTGTGTAGCGAAGCTAATACAGAATTATGTTTTAATTTATTGATTTAGTTTGTTGAATTTTTAATTTTTAGACAACCCGATCAAGATGTTTATGACTCCATCGTCCTGGAGTCTTCAAGGTATTCAGATCTACTTAGTCCAAAATATGGTTAAACCTGGTTAAACCAAGACCGGAACATTCTTATCAGCAACCTCAGATTGCGTCGTCTAAGAGTTCTATGTAGATCCGAACACTAAAGTTCAAGTTGCGTTTGGTGTTCTTTGTTCATTAGGGTTTCATTTAAGTTTTAATGTCTTTTTTCGATTTTTAATGGTTGAAAAATTTTAGGTTTTTTACGATTTATTAGATGATTAAGCTTTGTCATTTTTATATATAAATTTTTTATCGTTTGTAATGACCCGATCAAGATCCCATAGTTTTGTTGTTCCAGATCATTAAAGTATGCGGTTTGATTAACTAGAGAATACTTTGTTAGCAGCCATGTGTTGCCTCCTCCAATATTTCCTCTCAAACCATGTTGTATTTTTGGTTTGAGTTTAAGTTTTAGTATCTTTTAGGGTAAATTTTATGTTGGTTGATCTAAGGTTTGATTAATGAGTTTTATGCCGGTTGGTTTAAAGTTGGTTTTGTTAGTCCTAATTGACCTTAACTAAGGTTAAGAGAGCTTTTCATCCTCATACGAAGAAGCAAAACCCTGCTTAACCTTTAGTCATATTAGATTAGTTCTTGTTGAATTGAACTAACCTAAAGTAAGATTCTAGTTAACCTAGATTAGGTTAAGTCAACTCAAAGGTTCAATTGATTTGGATCTAACCCGAGTTAGGTCATATTAGCTTGACTGATTAGACTTAAGTTATATTTAGGTTAGGCTAGACATAACTGTCTATGTTCAATCTAAGTTGAACCTAAAAGGGTTGATCAAGTCTAATGTAGGTTAGACTTAGGGTTTAGGTTCAATGTAGGTTGAACCTAAGGTTTAGGTTCAATTTGGGTTGAACCTAAGGATTATGTTGTTTTAGGTTGACTTAGGTTCAAGTTGGGTTGAACATGAGGGTTTGGGTTGACTTAGGTTGAAGATTGAACATAAGGAATTCGGTTGACGTAGGTTCAAGTTGATTGAACCTAAGGGCTTAGGTTGACTTAGGTTTAAGTTGGGTTGAACCTAAGGATTTGAGTTGACTTAGGTTCAAGTTAGGTTGAACCTACCGGTGTGGGTTGGGTTTAGACCTAATTTATGTAACGTTTAAAAAATTAATTAAGTTTTAATATATTTTAGACTTAATTAGGATTTTAGGTTAAGTATAATTAAGAAAGGCTTAAAATATTAATTAAGTCTAATATGAGTAAAACTTAATTAGGGTTTAGGATTAATTAAGGCTAATTTAAGGAAGGGTTAAGAGGTTAATTCAGTCTAATGTATATTATACTTAATTTGGATTTGAAGATTCATTAAACCTAATTTGAGTGAGGCAAAGGGTTAAATAGGTCTAATTGGGGTTAGAACTAATTAGGATTTAAGGTTAATTAAGCATAATTTATTTAAGACTTAATGATTTATTATGTCTAATAGGTGTTAGACCTAATTTGGGTTGAAAGTTAATCAAGCCTAATTTAAGGAAGGCTTAAAGGATTAATTAGGTCTAATTGGGGTTTGACCTAATTAGAGTTTAAAGTTAATTATGCCTAATTTAGGTAAGGCTTAAAGATTTAATTATGTCTGATTGGGGTTAGATCTAATTAGGGTTGAAAGTTATTTAAGCCTAATTTAGGTAAGACTTAAATGATTAATTAGGTTTGATTGGGGTTATATCTATTTAAGGTTTAAAGTTAATTAAGTCTAATTTAGATAAGGCTTAAAGGATTAATTAAGTCTAATTGAGATTAAACCTTAATGTTATTAAGCCTGATTTAGGTAAGGCTTAAAGGATTAATTAGGTCTAATTGGGGTTAGACCTAATTAGGGTTGTTTTAAAATTTAGTTAACTTGGATCTCAAGGTGTTGGCTAAATCCAATGTAGTCAGTCTTAGCCCTTAGGGTCAAGTTCAAATCATGTTACTCCTAAGTTAGAGTTGGGTCCAAAGTGTGTAGACTCAACATATCAGATTGATTGGTTCTTATGTGGTTAAGACTAACATATAAGATTGAGTTCAGATTTGTTTGAACCCGAAGCTAGAATTTGAATTAGATTTAAGTCATTTAAATCCGATGGTTAGAATCTGGGTTAGGACGAGTCCAAAATTGCTGAAGTTCATCATTTTAGATTTTCCTAAGCAATTTCAACCTTAATTTCCAATTTTCTGGTTTTTTATAATTATTTATAAAAATAATTACAAAATTTGGTGAAAATTGGTCAATTTCATTTTGTGGATTTTTCCTAGCCTTGTAAAAATCAGGGGATATTTCCAAAGGTGAAAGGCATGATCTCTATGAATTTTGTAATTTTTTGATTTATAATTAGTTTTTAATAATTAAATTACTTCAAAAATTAATTAATTAATTAAAAGTTAAACATAATCTATTAATTTTTTATTTTTTTTATCATATTCCTCTTGTTCTGTTGAGTTCAGGGATTTTTTTTTGTTTTATTTTTATGATTTTTTTTGCAAAGTTATGATTTTCAAAATTTATTAAATTTTTAGCATTTAAATAAATCAGAAAATCTGATTTATTCACTTATCCACGTGGCGGCTGACTAGATCTTTGGAGTCGTCGAAAGCTTACGTGGCGGGCTCCGATTCGCGGGACTTTACACGTAGACGCTGAGGTCGCTTGCGGTTCGGTTCGCTTCATATGAACGAGTCGACAGTCTATTCTAATCTAAGCCGTCCATTTCTGATACACAAAAATTAACGACACCGGTTAATCATGCCCATGGGACGACTAACCCAGAGTAGTTCATGTTTAAACCGCAATATTTCATCAGATTTTTCACCAATTATCACGATTTTTGTTCCTAAAACTTCTTTGTAGTCAAAGAAACATATCTATATGGTTAAAGTGACATGATGTAATTGTTTTTTCACAAAAAACCAGACCCAAGCGAAATTTTAGGGTTAATGGCACATACCTGGCCTCAACAGGTGTAGCCTCGTTTGAGTTTGATTGAAACTTTCGCTTTGTCCCCGCGAGGCTTATCCTTGGTCCAATTTGAGATGAAATCAGGTCTATATATCTCCTTGGTAAAATGGTGGATCAGTTTCAGCNAAACCTTAATTTCCAATTTTCCGGTTTTTTATAATTATTTTTAAAAATAATTACAAAATTTGGTGAAAATTGGTCAATTTCATTTTGTGTATTTTTCCTAGCCTTGTAAAAATCAGAGAATATTTNTTAAAAATAATTGCAAAATTTGGTGAAAATTGGTCAATTTCATTTTGTGTATTTTTCCTAGCCTTGTAAAAATCAGAGAATATTTCCAAAGGTGAAAGGTATGTTCTCTATGAATTTTGTAATTTTTGTATTTATAATTAGTTTTTAATAATTAAATTACTTCTAAAATTAATTAATTAATTAAAAATTAAACATAATTTATTAATTTTTAATTTTTTTTATCATATTCCTCTTGTTTTGCTGAGTTCAGGGATTTTTTTGTTTTATTTGTATGATTTTTTTTGCAAAGTTATGATTTTTTGAAATTTATTAAATTTTTCAGCATTTAAATAAATCAGAAAATCTGATTTATTTACTTATCCACGCGGCGGCTGACTAGATGCGAGCTAGATGCCCATCAGGTTTTGATCTTATCATCGAAAGCGCACGCGGTGGGCTTTGACTCGCGGGACTTTACACGTAGACGCTGAGGTCGCCTGCGGTTCGGTGCGCTTCATATGAACGAGTCGACAGTCTGTTCTAGTCCGAGCCGTCCATTTCTGATACACAAAAATTAACGACACCGGTTAATCGTTCCCTTGAGACGACTAACCGAGAATAGTTCATGTTTAAACCGCAAGATTTCATCAGATTTTTCACCAATTGTCACGATTTTTGTTCCTAAAACTTCTGTATTCAAAGAAACATATCCATATGGTTTAAAGTGACATGATGTAATTGTTTTTTCTCAAAAAACTAGACCCGAGCGAAATTTTAGGGTTTATGGCACATACCTGGCCTCAACAGTGTAGCCTCGTTTGAGTTTGATTGAAACTTTCGCTTTGTCCCCGCGAGGTTTATCCTTGGTCCAATTTGAGATGAAATCAGGTCTATATATCTCCTTGGTAAAATGGTGGATCAGTTTCAGCTTGGACTAGGTTAGAGGCCTTGGGGTGGCCCGATTTTGATCGAGATCTTCTTCGTGGAGTTTAGGGAAGCTTCTAGGATGTTTAGGTCGAAGTTTTGGTGGAGTTCATGTCATACCCGAAAATGTCCTGGGTTTTGAGGTCTAAAATTAAGGTTCCCTAATAGATTTCAAAGGCTGAAACTATGGGGAATCGATTGCCTAAGGGTAAGGAGTAATTTTGCTGTTGACTATGACAGGGTTTAGGGATTCTATCTCAAGTTTTCTTCTCCAAAGCTCTCGGGTAATGTCCTTGAATAGCCATTCGAGGCTATGCGAGAGCATGGAGTCGATTGGGGAAAAGAGGTAGTGGTTCAAAGAAGCTCAGAGGAGCTCAGGGGATAAAATTTGGCTGAGGATAATCAATTCCCCCATTTCCCATGGTGTGCTCATCATTAGTCTAAGCATGGTGAAGAGAGTGGCTAGAGTAGGCTTGGCTTCTCATTGGAGAGATGATGAGGTGGATGAAGAACTCAGAAGTGAGCTGGCTTGAACAGTCCAATCTGATCCTAAGGAGATGGGGTGGATGCCATGCCATGTCCATGTGGGGGGGCATGTGTCTTCCACCTCATCGTAGCTTGGAAAAGTAAAAAATAGTGGCTTTGGATGTCTTAATGTGTTTAATGGGTCTTCCTTATGATAATGGGTCTTATGGGGTTATGGGTGACCTGAAAGTGATGGGCTAAGGATGACCTCGGGCTTGGGCCTCCATAGAAGAGTTTGGGTTTCAATGGATGGGCTTGGATTAAGCTTTTCATGAAAACTTTTAATTAATTAATTAATTAAATGAATCTCAAGATGCTAATTAGGGGCTTGATCATGAGTTTGACCATTTAAGTTCACTTGGGCATGAGATTGTTCATGAAGTCTATGTATGGACCATAGGAGGTTGGTTTGACCAAATGATCAATATGTTGACCATGGGGCCCAGGGTTGATCAAATGGTCAATATTGGTTCAAATTAGGTTCTATCATCATTTATTTAATTTTCCTAAGGTGTCACTCAATTTTGAGGTCAAAAAGGGACACATTAGAGTTTGATCTAAATCTTAGGGGTTAGGGATCTCTGATGTGGCCAAGGAGTCAATGTTGGTAAATTTCTTCACCAAGATGGATTTGATGATCATGATGGTTTTAGGACTTTTAGAAAAGTCCCTGAGATCCTAGATTGATTTGAGTGGCTCAGGACATGTCTTGTTCATAGATGTCGATTTAGGGTAAATCCTCACAAAAGTGAGGTCAACATATTGTTTGTTGAACTTCAATTTTTGATTTTAAAATAAAGAGACTAACTGATAGGTTAAATTGAACATAGATCTAATTATGTGCCCTAAGCTTGAGGTAACGTTTGGTTTGTGTTTGGCTATTCAATTATTATTATTATTATTATTATTTAGTTTGAAATTTGCTCGTGAATAATATGTTTGTGTTCAACTCCAAATTTGCTCATTTTGTTCGTGTTCAACGGCTTGAAATTAACTCATTGGAATTAAGGTTACAATCGAACCGAGTCGAGCCAAGCAAATTATTTGGCCCAATTCATTTAATTTTAGAGCTTCACTTTATTGGAGTTCTTTTTGTACTTTTTGAGCTTGGTTCATTTAATTTTCTTTATTGATCAAGCTCGATTTTACCAAATAGCTTGTTTAGGTTAAACAAACCAGCGACCATATTTAATAACTAGTAATGTAGATGGATAGTGATTTTTGAACCTTATTAATCTAGATAATTTACCATTTTAAATTCATTTTTTATTTTAAATAATTTTGAATAAATAAGAAAAATCCACTCCTAAAAACCATCGTACACAAATACAGACAAGGATGTAGTTTGAAATGCTCAGTTGAAGCCATTTTGCCTTTCTATTTAGGGGTGTCAATTCGGGTCAGCGGTATGACCCAAAAATGACTCAATCGGATAGATCAACACAAACCCGACCCGAATAATAAATGGGTCAAAAATTAAGACTGAAAACTAAGCTTTACTTGCTAACTCGAACCCGACCCGAAATTTCATGCTTATTTGGGTCGTGTTTGGGTTTTCTGGTTCAACCCGAACCCAAACCAAATAATAAACGTGTCAAATTTCTAGACCCAAACCCGACTCGAAAAATATTTTGGTCAACCCTATGCCGAATTTTTATAAGTCGAGTTCGAATCGTGTTGGCGTGTCGGGTCAATATTTGACACCTCTATTTCAATTTATACAAAAGCTATGGTTTGCCTCTTCCTAATGTGGGACCAAAAGGCGTTGCTTTGATATTGCTTTCACGTGAGCTGAGATGAGGTAGACGTGGTGGGGCAGGGCGGGGTATGTAGACAAGAAAATTCAATGGATATTTACATACATACCACCCAATATATATGTACTTACATATGTAACAAAATGCCAGGGGTGGAGCGGTTCAAGTGGCAGGGGGTCAATCTAGAGGCATTTACATACATACCACCCAATTCCTATGTATTTACATATCTAACACCTAAGTGCGAAAATTTCTTGGGGCATTTACATACATACCAGGTACCACCTATTTCTTATGTATTTATATATCTAAGAATTATAAGGGAATTTACATTTACATACATACCAATCAATTCTTATGTATTTACTTATGTAACATCTAAATTTTGTTTTTCACATTTAAACTAGCCGATTGTTTGATATCGTATCAAAAATATTATTTTTTTAATTTTTATATATTATTTATTTATTATTTTTTTAATTCTAGCCAAATAGGATCAAACAAAAGTTTATTCATGTTCGACAAGTTTTTTTAATGAATGAATCTAACATGAGCTACTTAGCGAATGGAATACGAGTTGTTGATAAACAAAAAGCTTTTCTTATAGCTCTAGATCTAACTGTTCCTTGCAACAAATTTGTCATGAAAAATTATCATTTTATTGTTTGTCAGAGTTTAGGCCTTGGGAAATATTTGAAATTATTTAGACTTGTCCTTTGGATGGTTAATTGTTAGTGAAATCTACTTGATTATGAAAATATGCCTACAAGTAACTAATTTGTCGATTATATGAAATTATGGTAATATATGTTGAACAAATATTAGCAAATAGATTAAATTTGTCATGACCCGGCTCGGGGCCAAGAATTAACCATGGCAGAAACAGACAGACAGATGGTGAAAATCAAAATTTTTTATATTTATTTTATATAATTAACATTTAACAAATAAAAGAACTACTAAACAAAACTAATTAAAGCAACTGTTAAATTTTATCTTATTTCTGGTTGTCCCCGTCATCTATAAAAAATTTATCATTTATCACTCATCTTTTGATAAATTAATTAAACCTGAAAATTTAGTTAAAACAATAGTAAGTCTAGTAAATGCTCATACTTCTAAACTATAGTAATTCAATAAAAATGATGATGATATGCTTATGAATTAAATTGTGTAAAATATAAGCGCAATTGACAGATTGTACTATATAAGATGATCATTCAAGGTGATTTTAAGTATTCACTGTGTCTTATTGTATCGTTTATATATCAATATTCTTTTTAATCTGTATACAATCATCACGGGAGCACCGTCTAAAAATGTATCACTCAAGACACATTAATATCTATTAAGTTTTTCATTTACGTACATGAGTATTTTAACATTCTTTCGCTAGTACTATAAAGGCGTGTTCCATCATAACCAAACATGCACATGCAAGTAATCAAAATAATAAATTTTATTCTTATCATACCATACAATAATTTGAGCTATATATTTAAATAACATGCAAATACCAGTTACATATACTTGATTTGATCAAAATGATATTGAAGAGCCAGTAAAATCTATCTAGTCAAGTCATAGAGCAAATTAAACTTAGGAGAAATTAATGTTACTATGATTTAAAACTAAAACACTCATCTTGTTTAATTTGCTTGACACACTGATTCCTGAACCACCGACCTTGACCCAAATGTTCTTCAACATAAATTGATGTTGAACATTAATTTTTTTCTTTATTAAATATTAATTATAAATTATGTAAATTAAACTTTAATTAAAACATACATAATCTTTCAAGATAATTTGATCATTGATCTTGCAATTGTATCTCCCTTACTCAGTTATGCGTTGATTTCATATACATCTATTCTTAACATTAAATAACAAATTTGAATATTCATATACGATTCATTAATTAAATTAGCACAACCACAACTTACCTTAAATAGAAAATTTGGGTTTCGCTAGAGTTTCACTCTCTACTTTACGCCCTTAACTTTTCATCTTTTATCGTGATGGAAGTTCCCTTCACAAAACACCCCTCAATTCTTGACATTATAGTTTATATCCTGTTTCAAGTAACTTTCTGTTAAGTCATTAATTAAATAAATACAAACNTCCTTGCTTTGGTTTGTTGGACCCAAAACATGAGTTTCAACTCAAAAGGAAGGTTAGATTTGAAATGATGGGATTTAATTCTTTCAACGATGTTTGCATCTAATAACTTCTGCCTTCTTTTACGTACATACCACTCAATTCTTATGCGCATGCTCTGATTTTGGCAAGCTATTTGGAACATTTTAAAAAACATATTTTAGGGGCTGAATTGATTTCAGTTTAGAGCTTTTAAAAATGTGTTTTGTGGGCTGAATTGGGTTCAGTTTTGAGCTCTTCGAAATGCTGTTTTATGGGCTGAAATAACTGTAGTTTTAAGAGCTTTTAAATGCATCTTTTGGCGATGTTTTGGCAATGTTTTTTTTTAGCCGTTGTTTTGGAGGTTATAAGACTATTTGGAAATTTATTCTCTTTCAATTTCAGGATACGAAACATATAAAATTATTCAAAATTGGAGGTGCCGCTGGAAAATGTTTACACGTGATACTTGTGTGAGAATTTGGAAACTTCGAGGAGTTAACTTTTTGGAAATAAGAACTTGATCGTTTTATTCAAGAGATTTTTTTTAAGCTTTGACGTGGTTGACCCTATGTAAAATTTGAGGTTGTGTAGGTTATTTTAATTGAGTTGGGATTTTAGTTGGTTTTCTTTGGGCTTCCTTTGAGTTGCAGTTATGAGGCTCTGATGGTGGCATTATTTTTTTATCCAATGTGAATGATTTGGATGATGTAAATGCACTATTTAAGTTTAGAGATTGAATATGTAAATGCATAGGTGTTGTGGGGCTACGTATGTAATCGTGGCATTGGTTTGGACTTGTTTCGAGTGGTTTGAAATGTGGTTTGGAAACAATACCTTTTGCTTGATCCGTTTGCGAAATTGGAGGAGGTGATACCCATTTCAGATTGATTCAGGGATTTTCGGGTCTTCATTTTCGAATCTTTTTTGTCACGAGCTTTGAGGGTTGATTCATCCTTCGTTCTTTTCGATGTTTTAGGTGAATCAGTCCCTCCTCTCTCTCACCCTATTTTTGTTCTTTTATTTTCCTTGCTTTTTAGTTCGGTTTGCGATGCTTATGTCCGATGCATAAGTGTCCACGTATAGCCTTTTCCTATACGTGTAACCGTCAATCAAGGTCGCAAGTAGTCGTTTTGGGGCGTACGGTGTTGATGATAAAGACACACCGAAGATAGAGCAGAAAGATGCCCTATCCTATAACATCAAGATCCAGGCATTTGATGAACAATAGGATCTGGTATCCTTCGCCGACATAAGTCTAGCGGGAGTTGGCTCGAACC
>JXCR01109309.1:30142-93268 GCA_002079205.1 Phalaenopsis hybrid cultivar
ATATATATATATATATATATAGTCGCGTACTAAGATCAGTTGGTCGAGCATTTTTCTTGTCAGTTGTAAGTCCTCTCTGGTCCGGGGTTCGATTCCCCCCGAGTGTAAGGTGTGACACTAAAATTTATAGGCGCATGAGAGATGACCATGTCTCATATAATAGCCTCCGATCATTCCTTTTTAAATATATATATAGTCTGTGTTTATTAATTAATGATCAATAGAAAATTTCATTCAATTGGGACTCAAGGTATAGAAATTCAGCTTGTAGTGGAGGAGTAGATGAAGTGTACTGGTTAAATAAGTAGGAAGATAATTTTAGTAGTATGAGTACTTACCGGCCATACTTAGTTCACTGTTGATTTAAAATAACTTTCAGGTTTAATTAAGCGATTTGAAAATAAACAATATGAGGAAATGTTTATAGAAGATAGACAGCCAGTGCTGAGGTAAGTTTAAATATACTGCTTTATTTTACTTTATTTAGTCTCTTTCATTAATTAAATATTAGTCATAGAAAATAAATTTAAAAAATCTTAATTTCTGCATTTTGATCGTTTGTACCCGCCTTGATTAATTCTAAGTCCCGAGTCAGGTCATAACAGCTATCGTTGTATCTCTTACATGGTAGACTCTTGATCGGTGTCTAACATTTGTTTCCTCGGTGGCATAATTAGGGTTTGGGTGTGGTTTGATATGATAAGATGTATGGGTGTGATGTCCAGTGGGAAAGAACTATTTTGGGTTAGGTAGGGGGTTCAAGTAACCCTAGGCTAGGACTAGGATTAGCTGGCTCTGATATCAAGTTATATAGATGTTAGCCAACAACAACGGGAAAACCATATATTATTGCTAAACCAAATTGAAAGTTACAACTAGAAAACTAAAATAAGAACTAATAACGACACACAGGAAAACAGAAATCGCAACAAATGGCAACAGAGACTCAACTAGGGTGAATCTCAGCGTGATGGTGGTGGCCGACTAGGGTTTGAAAGGTGGCGGGATAGTGAACAAGACGGTTGGCTAATAGAAAACAACAAGGCAATGGTTTCATGGTTTCCTGGCAGCAAGCATGCTGTAGGTATCAACGTGGGACGGCTGTCCGGAATGATGACAACAAAAGGGAGTGGCTGGAAAGCAGCGACAGCGAAGATTGAGGACTGGAATGGCGATGGTAGTGAGGATGGAGGGCTGTTTAAGGGTGTTGGTCGCAAGTAGATGGGCGAAATTGGGGTTTCTTGGATGTTTTCTCAAGTCGGATGGGAGGAGTGCGGGGTTTGGAAGGCGGCGACAAGGTGGACTGAAGAAAAACAACCAAGGATGTTTGTTTCCGGGCAGCTTCAACAGGTACGACGATGGTGGAAGCGGAGGGAAGGATGCAACTGAAGGGAAAGTCAGGGATAGTCACCATCTCAGAATGAGCTACAGCCGAAACACCACTCGTCCTTGGATACAACCTTAGAAGGTAAAATCAGAGACACCGACAGCTATACAGACAAAAAAAAAAAAGCAAAAAAAAAGTAAATCTAAAATTTCAGAAAAGTAAATATATAGTAGTAGAATTACTTGGAATGGCCCAAGAGGATCGACCGACTCCACAACAACGGTAAAACTCGGATCGATTTGGTCCAGACACGAAAGTGGGATGTGCTTTCCAACATGGGAATTCTCGCATGGACGCCTGGCATAATCCCATATCCTTTTGTTATTTGCTAATTCCATTCATCCAACTAACCAACCTCCATTCAAGACTATTCATGATTCCACTTTATCTTTTATCAACATCAATACCTCTGAAATTTTTGCTCTATCACAATAGTTAATATTCTTTTTCAATCTAGGGTTTTAGATTATATTGACATCTCCGACTTTGAGAGAGGGTGAAGAATTGTAACTTTCTAGACATTTATTGCTGGTAATTTTTTTTATGGCGATAGCCGTGCTTTTTCCTTTTTATAGGCTTTCTACTCGTCATTTATTTTTAATTTTTTTCATACATTTTATTGTTTGAGCATCATTTTTCGCAGCTAAGATGTTAAATTCACAGTTTTTTGATTCATGCAATTTCTATCTTGTAACAAGTCCAAAAGAGAATAGGATGGATAGCGTTAATGCTAGTAAAGAATCACATTGTCGTAGGTCTGTCCTACCATTTCATTTTCCAAGCACTATTTTTTATCTTTAGAATCGATGCCTGACATGCTTGGCATACCCTAACCATGTTGTCTAAGCGTCCTGCTAATGATATGGAATAGGGTGTAAGGTGATTGAATCATACAACCAACCCTACTTCTTAAGTCAGAGTGAATTGATCTGATACTGGTTCTGTAAAGTTATTGTTTGTTGGTAGAACTTTGAGTTAGTGGAGCACCAAAACAAAGAGAAGTAATCGTTTGGTGCCATCAAACTCAAGGTTATTTTCCAGTTTTTACATCCTTGATGACGAGCTTTATTTATATTTAGAGTTTCATGTGAGTTATATTCTCTTGTAATGCTTCTTAATTGTTTGACGAGTAAAGTGCTAGAGCAGTCCCTTGATTCTTTATATGGGATCATTTTAGTACCAGAGTATAAAAGTGTCCAATTAGTTTTCAAACTTTTTAAATTGGGTCTGAATAATCCTCTGTAGAGACTATTTTAGCCCATATTTAAAGAGTATGGGGATTAAGTTAGTACTTCTATAGACTATGACTAAAATAATCCACTTTAGAGTCAATGGGCCTAATTTGACACATTTCTCATTTTTTGACTCTAT
Organism: Phalaenopsis hybrid cultivar; assembly: GCA_002079205.1. Taxonomy (NCBI): domain Eukaryota; kingdom Viridiplantae; phylum Streptophyta; class Magnoliopsida; order Asparagales; family Orchidaceae; genus Phalaenopsis; species Phalaenopsis hybrid cultivar. The sequence goes on from JXCR01109309.1 coordinate 32,901, forward strand.
GCCATGGTTATGGACTGCACCCAGTGTTTCTCATTCATCTCATATCTATATTTTAACTCTGTGCTCAATATACAATCATTTTGACAGAACACATGATATTATAAAAACATGAAATTTGTTACTCATAGAATTGTCTCAAGTTCAGCATGATTTATCTCGTATGTAATTCAGGACTCAAAAGACTTGTGTCAGATTTTGCATTCAACTTTTACGTTTGATATCCCTAATCTTTACCAAGCTCATTTCAAGTTGATAGATTTCCAAAATGCAAATTGTTGCAATCTTAAAACAATTCCCACTGTTAAACTTCTTAGGATGCTTTCATTTTTAGTATCTTCTATTGTTAGTATTTTCTATTTTGAGGATTTAGAATTATTGGTATGTTGTAATTTTGATTTCCTTCTTTTATTATTTGAGTTATGTTTGATTTTATTACTTAATTAATGTGGAAGCCATCCCCCTATTTTTATGTTGTAATTATTTTCTATGAAAAAAGAGAATTAATCCTCCCAGCACCTAAAAAAAATTACATGGTATCAGAGCCAAAAATAGCTATCAAAATCACGATTTAATCCCATGAGCATGGTCGCTCATGTTTTCTAGGCTTTGTGGTCACTCCTTTCACTCCACTCTTGCCCAAAACCTTACAACACAGTCGTGAATGTAGCTAGCTAGGAAAATTGAAGAAGTCGCGGTGTACCAAGACATCTAAAACTCCGTTCCTTCTCCTACTTTCCCTCCGCTTCTACATGAAACTATCAACTAGCTGGGAAAGCGAACAGATCGTGGCTTCATCTCCTCGTGATATAGTTGCAATTAGATCAAGCTGTTCTGAGAACGACTGGATCACGACTTCATCTCCTTGCAATATAGCTGCTATTAGAGCCAATATGGAATGCAATGACTGCATTGTGGCATTTGAGGGATTTGGATATGCTTCCAGTGAACTTTGACATCTCAGCTTCCTCATGATTCTCTCATTAAGGATCTAAACCTACCACAACATAGAGTGTTTTAGCTCCTTTTTGCCGGTTTTCTTTGATGCTGAAATTTGCTTCTCAGTGCGAGGCTTCTTTCTAGCAAGGACTTCCACATCCATAATTTTTGTTTTTCTCGATGGCGGGCTTCTTATCCTTTGTTTTCTTCTTGATCTTTGGTGCCATTGGAATATATAATTTGAGGGAAAGAGTAATTCTTTCCATACTTATAGTTTTTCATAAAGAAGGTTTCCATGCCTGAGTGCTGTGAATTAGAGAATCAAACTGAGTCCTAAGTAGATACATGAATTATTCAATCTTTTTTAAACCCCTCGGCTTCCCCGCTGGAGCCATCTCTACCAACTTCTCCTCTACTCAGCTTTAAAGCGCTGAATAAATCGCGATCGAAATTGACTCGGATTTTTGAACTCGACCTCCTCCCCTCTGTTGATGTCATATATGTCGGTGATGATCGGCGCCCAAAGAAATATTACCATTCCTATTAGTTCCAGTAATTCCAAAACCAATTCTCCGTACTCGATGTGGTTTTCATGGCAAAAAATCATGTCATACGAAGCTGACATGTAGATTGGAAACCGAAATCTAAACATGATAGGCGTGCTTATCAAGTCACTGACGATGAAACTCAAGAGGCTTCTACCAACTCGGACACAATACCTTTCAACAAGCAGCAATGAGAGCACCTCCACAAGTTGTTTTAATCTCCAAAATTATTATTGAGTCTGACTTGCTCTTCAGTACAAAAGGGTAACTGTAGATGCTGCATTTTTAGGTGTTAAATCTAATTTTATTCATTCTTTAGATAATTGATTCTTGTGCAACTCATCATATTACTGGTTATTCTAAATTATTCTCATCTTATAGACCTTGTGCATGCACTAAAAATATCAAAATTATCAATGGTTTCATCTCGAGAATTGACGAGATAAGAATTTTCAAACTCACATCTTTATTAACAGTTCGCGTTGTTCTTCATGTTCCCAATGTCTTTTAATTTATTATCCATTAAGAAAATTATTTTTGATTATCAACGTCAAGTTAATTTATATTCCTCTTATTTTCAATTTTAAAAATTGAATACTGAGAGAATGATTGATACTGCTAAGCAAAATTATATACTATTATTTTGACGATGGGCTTGATAAATAATTGTTTAAATTCTGGTTTTGTTTCCAAAGGCTGATATTATCATGGCATTATATGTTTCATTCTAGTTTTCAATATTTAATTTTTTTTCCCAATTTATTTCAAAATTAAATATCAAAATCTTTTCAATGTGATGTCTGTCAGTTTGTCAAGCATCATGATGCGTCGTTTTCTCATTAAATTTACAAATCAACTGTACCTTTTACTTGATTCATAGTGATATTTGGGGTGTAAATATCATACATGCTGTGGAAAAAAAATGACTTGTTATTTTTATTAATGATCACATAAGATTAAGTATAGTGTATCTAATGAAAGAAAAGTCTAAAGTGCAAATAATTTTCAAAATTTTTTACACCATGGTACAATCACAATTTTAAAAAATATTCAAATATTATGGAGTGATAATGACTGAGAGTACTTAAAAAATATTTTTGGTCAATTTTTTGCCAAAAAGGAATAGTTCATGAAATCTTTCGTCTCAGCACTCAACAACAAAATGGTGTCTTTGAAAGAAAAAAATAAACATTTATTGGAAGTAGCTTGACATTGTTATTTACAATTTATGTGCTAAAATATCTTTGGGCTAAAGCTACTCTTGCTCTTGCATTTCTCGTTAACAGAACACCTAAAATAAGTATTTAACTTACAAATATCATTTGATGTTTTTTGAAAAAAATTCCCAACAAATTGGGTTTCTTTTGGTTCGCCTTTAAATATTTGGGTGTACTGCATTTATTTACATTCATAGTCATAATTAAGGAAAACTTGAACCCCGAGTCATAAATTGCATGTTTGTTGGTTATGCTCCCACCCTTATTTCTAAAAAAATATTTGTTTCTATGGATATCACCTTTTTTTAAATTACAACTCTTTTCATCTCATCTTCAAGGGGGAGGGACCAAATACAGATTTACCACTGGTTTGTAGAACTTTCCTCAAATTTAAGACTTTCAAATAATATCTTCCCAAACTCGTTTGTTTAACATAAAAAGTCAAGTTATATTATATCAGGAGAAACTGGTCGAGTTTTTTTTATATTGAATATGATTTAGATCTTCCTACAGTGTAAATCTCATGATGTTTATAATCTTAGAACTAACAAAGATGAAATAAGAAAAGGAAATATGACATTGGTTCTATTTGACATTGTCTACTTGCGACAAAGAACAACTCAAAAGAAGAGTCCACAAATCATTTGCATTGCCCAAAATCTATGAATCTTTTAGGTAATATCCTCACTGAGCCTTTACCTTATGATCAGTCCACTTTAACTTTGAGTTCTATGTCTTTTAGTATTGAACATGAGTCTAGCTCTAATTCGAAATCTATTGATTCCAGTCATCTATTGCTAATTGTAAGGGGGTGAGGTATTGCACCGAACATCCATTGTCTCGTTTCACATTAAAATTTCTCACCCATTTTTTAGGTTTTTACCACATAGTTGTTGTATGGAGATTCTTAATAATGTGTAAGATGCTATTGAAGTCTTCAGTGGAAGAAGACTATCTTTGAGGAGATGGAATCTCTGGAAAAAAATAATATGTGGAAATTGCTTTATATATATAGAGGGAAGAAAAATGTCAAATGAATATGTGTTTACAGTCAAATATAATTTTGATGACTCTAGAACGGTACAAAGTTCCACTGGTTGTCAAGGGATTCACTCAGATCTATGAAGTTAATTACTTAGAGATATTCACTCTAGTAGCATGACTAAATTTTATAAGAGTTCTTCTGTCACTTATAACTAATCTTGACTGGCCCCTATGATACATCAAAATAATATACTGTTTTAAGTACTTATTTTATGCTCATTTTTGTGATATTATACTTTAAAGAATGATATTTTTGTGTTTTTGTTGCAGGTATCATTTTTAGGCATTTAGAGTAAAAATGACAAAAAAACGAAATTTGGAGTAAAAAGAGTTTTAAAAGATAAATTATTTTCATAAAAAGTATTTTTGTAGCTATTATATTGCATATTTATTATATATCTATCGTGTGTTATTTTGTAATATTGAAAAATATTTGCAAAATTCTCACACTAAATCTGCCCCCCGCATCACCCTACAATAATTTGATATAAACAATAAATTTTTCAATGCGAACTTTAGAGAAAGAAATGTATATGGATGCACCTCTAGGATCTAGTGAGAAATTTTACACGAAGCGTAAACTAAAAAAGTTCATCTACGAAACATTCACTTAGAGCGTGGTTTGAGTAATTTACACTGTTTGTTAAAGGTCAGAAGTATACTTAAGGGCAAGGAGATTATATAGTGTTCTTAAGAGATTCAAAGGATTCGAAGGTAGTCATACTGATTATTTATGTGAATGATATAATTCTCACCGGTGATGACGTATATTAAATATTTTTGAGATCAATGACTTGGGATTTCTGAAGTGTTTCCTTGGCATGGAGGTTACCAAATCTAAGAAAGAGATTGTTGCTTCTTAATGGAAATATGTTTTTGATCTTCTAAAGAAAACATGAATGAGTGGTTGTAGGCCAGCAGATACTTTAATTGATCCCAATCAGAAATATACACGAACATACAACACCTTTGTTATAAGTTTGGTAAGTCAATGTAAGCATTTGCATCCTGAGAAACACCTTGAAGCTGTTAACAAGATTCTCAACCATCTAAAAGGTACACCAGCTGTACGAAGAAGATGAGGTGAGGAGTCAGAAGGCAAAGTGAGGGAAGTGAACCGAGGGAGTTGGCAAGCCAAATAGTTATTTTCGTGTTTATAATGGCGTGTAGGAGAGGAAGCAATAGGCGAGATCGACTTACCCGTGGTGTGTGGAGGAAAGGAGGTCAACGCAGAGAAGGGAGCGGCGTATGAATGAGAGGAGATCGTCACAGAGAAGGGAGCAGCGTCTCTGTTTGATGCTGGAGAAGACATCATTGAGCATAGGAGAAGGCGGTGGCCTCTCTCACGCAGAGTCGAAGCCTGTGTCGATGAACAACAATGATCGTGCTTTGATCGAAACTTAGGGTGGTGTTAGTGGTTAACGATAATGTATTTGTCAAACAGAGTAGGCAACGTTGACATCGTGAGAGGAAGAGGAAGCGGGAGGAAGAAGGCTCATGTGAGAGAGCCGAAGCTGAGCTTTGGAGCAGAGGTTGCATCTTGTGCAAAGGGAAGAAGTTTTCTCAGGTGGTTAGGGTTCGACGGATGTAAGCTTTAATAGAGATTAAAATAAATTAATAATAAGAGTAATCATAATAATAATAGTAATAATAATAAGTATGATAGTAAAATATGGAAATTTTATAATTAATGTAAAGTTAATAGTTAATTAAAATAATAATTTATTTTAAAGTTTTGTAACTTGAATATCATGTTTATATTAAGTTTTCACTTTAGAAGAGTCCGCGTCAGGGCAACTTTTATCGAACTAAACATCATTGAAGTGAGTAGCCGTACTTTTAATCTATAGTAATATTTTGTTTCTCAATTTTTATATATTAATAGATAATAATATTTGCACAAACTTGGTTTATATATTTTCCTTTGTTGGCACGTTAGTAGCTCCAATGACTGAGTTGTAATTTCGGGTGATCAAATTATTAAAAAGTGTGAACGCTTTAGATATCTTGGGTTTACTGTTCAAGTGATGTTGATATATATGGGGATGTTATTAGTATAATTTAATATGGTAAGTTGAAGTGGAGGAATGCTCCGAACCTATTGTGTGATAAAAAAGTATCGCTTAGACTGAAAGGAAAATTTTATAAGATGGTGGTGAGACTTGCAGTGCTCTATGACGTTGAATAGTCTTTAAAAGAGAAGCATAAAATTAAGTTAAGTGTTGTCGAGATGAGAATGCTTAGGTGGATGAGTGGGTTTACATTTAGAAACAAAATGCAAAATGAATATATCTGTGATAGGGTTGTTGTAGTTCTAGTGGCTGACAAAATTAAAGAGAGTCGTCTTAGATGGTTTGGTCACATTAAACATCGACCATCTGATGATTCAATTAGAAGAGTAGATGTTTTAGATTCAACTTATATTAAAAAAAGGCAGAGGTAGACCAGAAAGATTTGGGCATATTGTATTAAAAGGTTCTTACTTATTAGAATTAAATGAAAATATGACACTCAATTGGACGCAATGGAGAGAGGATTCATGTAGCCAACCCCATGTAGTGGGATAAATGTTTGTTGTTGTTGGTCACATTATTTGTATGTTATATATAATATATTAAATTAATTGTTACGAGCACATAAATGATGTATTTATGTTGACAATTTGTATGTGCATTGTTGATTATGATGGAGTCACCTTTTGATGGTACTAATGAGAGAACACTAAGGTACTCAGACACATATGAAAAAAGATATTGATATTAATGTGTCTTAATTGACACAATTTTGATGCAATGCTCTTATGATGGTTGTATGAATATAGAATGATATTGATATGTTATTAATATAGAAAGGTTCTTTGAATAACATCAAATATTTTTATTTATTTATTAAAATCTGGACTGACATATATATTGCTTCTTTTTCTCTTGTATTACTGTGGTTTATGAGTGATTATTAAATGGCTCGTTTAGCTCACAGTTGTTTTAAATTAAATTTAGAGGTTAATTAAGTGATTAACGATTAACATTAAAAGAGATAACGTTACAGAAGACGAAAAAAACCAATAACGAGATAAATTTAATTTTACTGCTTTAATTTAAATTGATTTGTGGTTCTTCATCTATTAAATTATAGATGAATATAAAAAAATTAATTCACACACTCGGACCGTCTGTATTAGTCTTGGCTAACTTCAAGCCCAAGACTGTGTCATGAGAAAAGTGGTATCAGAGCATACGACTTAGGATTAATTAATGAAATCTCGATGAAAAAGCTAATATGATAATTATAAGAAAATTTTAAAAATTATAAAAAAAAATTTAAAGTTAATGCAAAGTAATAGTTATTATTCATTTGAGTATGGTGATATAACTGAAATCATAGAAGAAGAGAATCCGATAAAAAAATGAAGAAATGCAACTTACTATAAATGTGAACACAAATGTCTCGCTCAAATGATGACGATGATGACTTAGTTGATTCAGGAGTCTAGAAGTGATACAATCTCTGTGGTTAAGTATTTGAAGAGATATCAAGATATACATCCACGTTTGTTTAAATGAACTTAAGACACAATTGAAACGAAAAACTGACTAATGAGAACAGAGAAAATATTACATAGCATGGCTTGTCCGAATGAAAAATCAGTACCGTTGTTGACTTTTGTGTTCGATGGAGAAGCTGAAAGGTGGTGGTGTAGGCAACGTCAAGACGGGTTAGGGGTCATACCTAGCATGTTGATAAGTTAGGAGTTCGTGGACCATTTTAGAGAGTGGTTCGTACCCTATCTGCTGTGACAGATGCATGAGAAGTTCACTAGGTTAAGGCAGGGAGAGAAGACAATCATACAGTATGAAGCTTAATTCACTGTACTGTCGAGATATGCGCCACAGTTGATTGCTACTGCAGAAGAAAAGTGTTACCAAATCCTTTCGGAATCAAAGGATTCAATCAAACAACCATTAGTACTTTTGGGGATCGATGAATATTCGATATTAGTGAGATGAATTAGAAGAGTAATGATTGACTATCAGATTGCTTAAAAGCATAAAGAGATGCACAACTGCAGAAGAAAAGTGTTACCAATTCCTTTCGGAATCAAAGGATTCAATCAAACAACCATTAGTACTTTTAGGGATCGATGAATATTCGATATTAGTGAGATGAATTAGAAGAGTAATGATTGATTATCAGATTGCTTAAAAGCATAAAAGATGCACAACTGCAGAAGAAAAGTGTTACCAAATCCTTTCGGAATCAAAGGATTCAATCAAACAACCATTGGTACTTTTAGGATCGATGAATATTCGATATTAGTGAAATGAGTTAGAAGAGTAATGATTGACTATCAGATTGCTCAAAAGCATAAAGAGATGCGCAAGAGAAAAACTGCAAAAGACCATATGGTTCAATCAGATGGTTTAAAACGGAACAAGTCAAAGAACAAGCCGGGTGGAATTACCAGAGATACGACGTAGGGTACTGTAGTCACTTGCGCGAAATGTGGAAGATAACTTAAGGGTGAATGTCTGACGGGCTCTAACACTTGATATTGGTGTCGTCTGTCTGATCATACAGCAAGATATTGTCCATCTCTTGGTCAGAAGAGCACTGAAGATCATAAATCAGGTGGAGCTCTTTCACAGAAGTTAGCAAGCGGGAAGAAAAAGATGAGTTATAGCCTCGTCTCTTATCCAAGGTCAACCAAGACAATCAGTTCGACATCAAGTATATTCTCACTCATAGTGAGTTTGAAGAACCTACAATTGCTAATAGTGGTGAGGTATGGTGAGTTTAGCATTTTCTTATATGTAAGGGTATTTTTCTAGCATGTTTTCTTGCTTCAATATTGTAATCCGAATTTTGTCACCTTGTATCGAATTTTAATTTCTTTGTAAAATTTGTAGATGATTAAAGTCAACATGTTATTGAGATGACATGAAGCATGTTTATAAATTTCGAGGACAATTTTTATAAGTGAGGAAGATTGTGAAATCTCGTTTTCGTTATTGGAGAGAAGAAATGAAAAAAACGAAGAAGATGAGGCAAGGAGTCGGAAGCCGAAGAGATGGAGGTGTGAGAGAGTTGGGAAGCCGAATAGTTATTTTTCTATATATAATGACGCGTAAGATAGGAGGTAATATCAAGATCGACTTACCAATGGTGTGTGAAGGAGAGGAGGTCGATACATAGAAGGGGACATTGTCTATTTCTGATGCAGAAGAATGCGTCGTTGAGCATAGGAGGAGGCAGCGACATCTCTGTCACACGGACTTGAAGCTGACGTTGATGTCATGCGAAGCCCGTGCTTTAATTGAAATGAGGGTGGTGTCAGTGGCTAACAATGACATCTCTATCAAACAAAGGAGGCAACGTCAGCACCATGCCAAGGAAGAGGAAGCAGGAAGAAGGCTCATGCGAGAGAGCCGAAGCGGAGCTCTAGAGCGAAGGTCGCATCGTGTGCAAAGGGAAGAAATTTTCTCGCGTGGAGCAGGGTTTGACTGTGGTAAGCTTTAATAGAGATTAAATTAAAATAATAAAAATAATAATCTATATGTATATGTAAATAATAATAATAATAATAATAATAATAATAATAATAATAAGTAGAATGACAAAGGAAAATATATAAATTTTATAATTATTGTAAATTTAATAGTTAATTAAAATAATAATTTAGTTTAAAGTTTTGTAATATAAATACCATATTTATGTTAGATTTTCACCTCAGAAGAGTCGATGTCAGGACAAATCTTATCGAATTAAATGTCCTTAAAGTGACTACTTATACTTTTAATCTATAGTAATATTTGGGTAGATAATGTTTTTTGTACAAATTTTATTTGATTTATATATTTTTCTTTATTGGTCACATTGCTAGAAATGTTTGTAGCTATATAATATCATGCAATGGTGTATGTTTTATCTAATATATTGAATTGAATGTGACAAACACATGAATGATAAATTTATTTTGACTATTTGTATATGTATGTATGACTATAATGGAGTCACCTCTTGATGATACTAGTGGGGGAATACTAAGATACCCATGGCTTGACTCCCGAGGAATACAAACACATAAATATAAAAAATGATATTGATATTGATGTCTGAATTGACATAATTTTTAGACGGTGATCTTGTGACAGTTGTACAAATATAAAATAATATTTACATGTTAATGATATAAAAATATTATTTGAATAATATCAAATATTTTTATTTATTTATTAAATTCTTGACAGACAGATATTACTTCATTTTTTCTTGTATTATTATAGTTTGTATATGAGTATTCACTGACTCATTTAGCTCACAGTTGGTTTAAACTAATTTTTTTAAGTTAATTAAGTGATTAACAATGAGCATTAGAAGAGATAACATTTATGGAAGATACAGATGCTCAGTAACTAGTTAAAATTTAATTTTAGTGTTTTAATTTAAATTTGATTAGTGGTTCTTTCATCTGTTAAATTGTAGATGAATATAAAAAAAATTAATTCACTGTTTGATCTTCTATATCCATCTTGGTTAATTCCAAGCTCTAGGTCGGGTCGTGATAACACAATTTTAGGTGTTAGAACTTATACCCACAAATTTGATTTTGTTATTTAAGATTTCCTTTTGTTGCCTATTTTGATAAATTTGTATTTACAGTGTATGAATGAATCTTTTTGGGAAATTTACATGCATACCACAATTCTTATGTATTTACAGGCCTAGCACCTAAACTTTTATATTTACATTCATAGCACATTATGAATGAATAGGCCTATTGCTATTCCTTTCTAAAGAGCAAGTGAGTGGTTTTTTGATTTGATATCAAAGATTTAAGTTCCATGAATGTTTTGAAACTTTAGGTGTTAGATATGTAAATACATAAGATTTGTGTGGTATTTATGTAAATGGCGCATCTTTTTATCATACTATAGATGAACTGTAATTTCCTATTTATCAATAATAAAGCCAGCTAATTTTTTCATTTGGATTTTTTTTCTTATTTCCAGTAAATGATTCATTGTTTCAGGTGACGTCGCCATTACTGATCCTCCATGGAGCTGCTGACAAGGTGATAGATCCTAATGTGAGCAAATTCCTTTACGACAGAGCTTCCACAGAGGATAAAAGCCTCAGGCTTTATGAGGGAGGATATCATGCTCTTCTCGAGGGAGAACCCGACGAAAGGATTTCTCTTGTTATTGCTGAAATCATTTCATGGCTTGACTCCCGAGTATCCGTTCAGTAGCTTTGGACATTTTTTTGTGAAAAGTTGTTATATTATTATTCCGCAGATATTAATTTTATCTGCATGTTAGAATTCCTTCGTTTTGCGGAGATTGATTGTTGGAATTATAAATAATCTATCTGTCAGCCGCAGTCTTCAACATTATGAATAATTTGTTTTCATGTTCTTGAGTTTTGTGGGAGTTCTTGGTATGTTTTGGATGTAATTATATGCAACTCTTTATACATTTGCACAAATGCGGGTTACATGTTTGGCAAATTTGTTGGATATTTTGGCACTTTCTTTGGTGTTGTTTTTCTCCCCTTGGGGCTTATTGGTTACTTAAAAATAGAAAATATTTTTTTGAAAAATACTGATAATTATAAGTAGTTTGAGCGGACACATAATTATAATTTCCAATGGATCAAAAGATAGATTGCTATCTAAGATTTCCTTACATAACTGCTCAATTCTCATGTATCTAAATGTATAACGACTTAACTTCAATTTTTACTGAGTATTGAAAGAATCACAGAATGAGTCATAGAACATAAATAGACAGAAGATTTATAGTTCATATATTTGCATATAAAATATAGAATGACTGTCAACTAAGGCCCCGTTTGGGGTAGCTTATTGACTTGTGGCGGAGTTTTGAAAACGCCGCAGCAGTGTTTGAAAAACACATTGCGGGTGCGTTTTTGTGCCGCTCCGAAACACATGTGAATTTCTTAATATAGGGCGAAGTGGGACGAGGCCTGCGTCCTACGCCTGATTATTGCATTAGGGTAATATTTTTGGCTGTGCCCTTTGCTCACCCCTGGATCTACTCTCCCTCGCAATCGCCCTCCCGTTCTTCCTTCTCACCTCTGCAACGTATCTCTCGCGAAATGCCTATAGCATTTCAACCCTACGTCTCGCTGTCCTCCCACGACAGTGAGCTTCACTGGCTTCACTCCTCTAATGTCGCGGCCGCTCGCCGAACACCTTCCATGGATTCTTCATCCATAATAGACGATTCCTTCTCTCCTTCCCTCCAAAATTGAGAAGCTGCAGCTCCACTACGCACGGCGGGGTGGCGGCGATAATGGCTCCGTAGAAGTGGAACACTCGGTTTGCGACCATGCCAATGAGTCATGTGTGGCTAACGCCATTGGGAACTTTTGCCAGACCTTTTTGCTTTATTATAGGGTTTGGGTTGGGATTGGGATCCTCCTACGAGCCTTCAAACTAGCCCGATGTCATTCTTATTCCTCTATTATTGATCTCAAGGTTTGTCCGGTCATCCGGATTCTTTTCAATTTTTCTTTATGGCAGTTTCTGGTGCACTATTTTGTTGGTGACTGGTTTTGTTTTATGCATGGATTTGTCTGTCTTACTACAGATCTAGTAGTAAGTGTTGGCTTCTTTGGAGAATTTATTGTTTTGATTGCAGTAGGAACTTAACTTGAAGTGGTTGTTTTACTTGGAGCAATCCGTTGTTTAATCATAATATTGTATTGTCCATGCTAGCAACTTGTTTCTGAGGACTTGATAGTGAGAGAGGAAGCATGCTGTATTGGGTTGCTTTTTGGTGGATTTGGATTGTTATTTGATGGGGAGAAAATGTGTTTTAGAAAATGGTGGTTTCGTTTTTACTATTTAATTTGTTTTTTTACTGATTTGTGTGGTCAATTGAAATCATCAAATTTGAGGAATTGAAGGTGTTTGTTTTGTTTAAAAATATTATTAATTTTTAAATGCATCCAACCAAATGAAAGCCTTTATATTAAATTCATTGTGGTTACTTGATAGTGTTACTAGAGAATAAAAGCCAATATATTTGTGCAACTAGATTTGGATGGGAGTTGACCGATCCATGTTTTGGTGTCCTCTAGTGTTTGACATGAATGTTGTTTATCATTACAAAGGAAACCATTATGGGCTATGCTATAAAACATAAGTTTAGGAGGTTCTACAATAGTTTATAGCTACATAAGTTTAGGAGGTTCTACAATTGAGAAATTTACATACGTACCACATGACTTTATGTATTTACAAAAAATTTCATATTTATATATATTTCTTCTGATACTCACGAAATAGTGAGGAGTGTATTCTATTTTTTTGAACTGATTTGTAGCAGTTTGAGGCTTTTGTTCCACGTATTATTTCTCCCGTACAGTTTTGTTGCAAACAGTTTCACCAAACAAGGGCAGACTAATCATTTATCTAGCAACAACTATCAATAAGCTATTCTAAATAAGCTCTTTCAAACAACAAGACAACTTATTCTGATACTTTGCAAAATTTAGATGGTTGGTCACATACATTTAATGTGATTTCAGTAGTGGAGCTAATTTTGGTGTACATAATGGCCCCTAAATCATTTTCACTTGTGTTAATCAATAATTGGGGACATCTACATACAACATAATTTTTATGTGCTTAATACTAAAGTTCTTAATATCACATCATTAATAATGTTTTCATCAACTTAAAAAAAAAATGAATGCAAATTTTCTACCAGATTTCTCATGTCAAAGTGCTAAAAGTAAATATTAAAAGTTAGATGTTTGATATGTAAATGTCTAAGTATGGTGTTGTACGAATGTAATATTTCTTAAATCAAACATAATTTTAGAAGTTAGAATAATAAAATTTTCACATCCTAGTTCTATCGTCTATAAGTTTCATAAAAACAATTTCTTTCTTTTGGAGAAAATATTATGTCCAGAGCCAGGGTGTAGGTTTACGTCTGGACTTTTATAACAAATCGACACCTGTTTGCTTAACCCCACAAAGCTTAAAAATGTTAGTTTTTTTGCAGAGCTTGAACCCGGCCTGAAACCAGTCCAAAAATTGGACAAGAAAAAGTGACATTCAAAAATCCATGACCTGCCTTCATTTCTATTTTTCACTCTAAGGTTCCAATTTTGTTTTCCTTCTAGGGTTTGTTGATAACCCCCTCTACATTGTTGAAGTAGTTTTGATTTTCAAAGGAGATTTGTGAAGCGTAGAATTAAGTTTTTGATTCATTAAGGTAATTTGGTTGATCGATTTCGATTGAACTTTGAGTTATCTATCGAAGTCATCTAAACTCAAGAAGTTATTTATTACACAATGTCTAGGGTTTTCCTGCAATGCAGAAAGAGGAAATGGAAAAAACGAAGGAAAAAAATTAGGATAGAAGAATAGGAAAAATAATGAAATATAGATTGTTGTATTTATTAATCAGTGTTTAATTTTTTACATGTTTAAAACACATGTAATCAAGAAATATATTCCTTCAAAGTTATTTTGCCTCATTTGTCCATTATACTGTTTCATAACTCAAAGTTGGACCATATATAATTTGAGTTATTATTGGAAAACACTGTATTTTATTTGATAAGGTTCATTTGTTCAATGTATAAGAAAAAGTACAATAGATTACCCAAAAACCATAATAATACCACCAAAATACCACCATTATACCATCATAATGCCATCACAATGTCACAACAGTACGACCACAATATCACCTCAGTGCTACCAAAATGTCACCTTAATTCCACCCCAATTTCACTACAATATTACCATATTACCACCACAATATCACCCTAATATTACCACAAACAATGCCACACATTATCACCACAATGCCACTAACATATAGTTGCAATACCACAACAATACGACCATAATACCATCTTAATACTAACATACTACAATCATAATACCACCATAATATCATCACAATACCACCATAATACCACCACAATACTAACACAGCACCGTCGCCATGTCACCACAATGTCACCACCTTTCTAAAACATGATTACACTTTTTTAAGAGTAATTTTCAAACAAAAAGGTGCATAATATCATAATCTATTACTTTTCAAGTAAAAGGTACAAAATAATGTTGTTTGAAAATTGTTCTTATAAAAGGATTACCAAGTTTTGGAAAAATGGTGGTGTGATGGTATTGTAATGTTATTTTTTAAGTTATTTTGATGGTCCTATGATGTTATGGTGGTATTTTGATGGTAGTATTATTATCACATTGTGGTGGTATTAAGGTGGTATTGTCACATTACAACCTTAATAAAATCACAATATCAACATAATGACACCAGCATATCACCCAAATTATAACCCAATATCACTCACTACAATATCACAACAATATCATGATAATATCACCACAAGTTCACTTCAGTATCACAACATTATCACCAAATTGCCAAACAATATCACTATAGCACCACGACTATGCCACTACAATTTTATCATAATGCCATCATAATACCACCACAATACCACCGTAATGCCACAACAATACCACCACACTAACACCACCATAGCACCACAATACCACAACTTTTCTAAAACTTGATAACACATTTCTAAGAATAATTTTCAAATAAAGAAGATGCATAATATCATAATATATTATTTTTCATAAAAGAGGTACAGACGAATGGTCCTTTGTTTAAAAAAAATTGTTTTTATAAATGTATTACCAAGTCTTAAAAAAATGTGTCGTGATGGTATTGTGATGATATTTTGAAGTTATAGTGATGGCATTGTGATTTTGAGGTGATTTCTGTGATAGTACTATGGTGGCATTGTGTTGATATTTAGGTGGAATTATGGTCTGTTGGCACTAACAAGTTGAGAAGTTGCCCGTTGGAAGCTGTCGGCCGCCGGAATCGAAATTCCGTCACCTGCTTCAAAAAGACATTTAATTTACATATGTATATAAAGTTTAGAAAATTATGAAATCAAACCAACCCCATATTTCTCAAAGTTTAAATGAAAGAGCACTGTACCTCAAACTCTGTATCTATCCTGAAGAATAAACATAAGAATTGAGGATGAGGCTCGATCAAATAAATTAAGAAATATATGACATATGTTTGGTTTTCGAAACCATTTATTTGCCAACAAGTTCTCCTATTTAATACAAATAATTAAATAGGGTTTTCATTAAGCTGGGTTCGGACAAGCTTCCTATAAGGGCAAGCCGTATAGTTAATTACATCTTAGATAACCAAAGTCACCTATAAAAACTCTTGATAAAAATCAGGAAATGTTATCTTCAAAGAGGTCAAAGGATAGGACTTTTCAACGATATCAGACAAAGCGGTTTGTAAAGGGATTGGCTCAAATTTAGAACATTTATTGTAGAATCCGAAGGAGGAATAACTAGGAGATGTCATAGACCCGGAGAAGAACCTCAGTGACATTCTAGTCTTGGCTTCAGTTTTAAGGAAAAATATTTAAATGTTTCATCTTGCAAATTTTATTTATTTAGGGCATATATTTGTGTGAAACGATCACACAAATAGCCTGGAAGATGTGAGGATTTGGGTCTTGACGAACGACAATCTCAGAATCCTAAGACGAGTTAGAGCTTATATTGTACAACACAGCTATACAAAGGCCTAATGATAAGGTGAGGATTTACGTTGCATAAACAAACTACCTCGAAGTCCTATGAATTTGTTGTTTAATTTTAAGGAAAGAAATTGGTTTAAGTGATAGTAATTCAACATCAAAATTTTTGAATGTCATTTTAACACCAAATAGGGATATTAAATTAGTGAGTTATTAATATCCAAAATCATTCCCCTAAGTATATGATCATTTAATTTAATAGATCTCCCAAATTTTAATGATTTAAGAAATTGTAAATTTATCCTTTGATTAAAAAAAGTGAAGTTGGTTTCTACCAATTAATTCCTTATATTTCAATCATCTAAACATATTAATT
Organism: Phalaenopsis hybrid cultivar; assembly: GCA_002079205.1. Lineage (NCBI taxonomy): Eukaryota > Viridiplantae > Streptophyta > Magnoliopsida > Asparagales > Orchidaceae > Phalaenopsis > Phalaenopsis hybrid cultivar. Next base: position 49,610 of record JXCR01109309.1, read on the forward strand.
AAGATCAAATATTGCCCATTTCCCTTTCTTGAGTTAAGCCTACATGTTAATTAAGACCAAATTTCCAAAATTATACATTTGCCACTAAGGCTATATCACTTCATAATTCATCAAATTTATTTCAAATGTTTTTAGAATTTTTATTCTACCTCACTCATGGGTCAATTAAGACATCAGAGGAGAAAATGTAATTTTTTCAAAATTTAATTTAATTTATAATTATTTACATGCAAAAAAATAGGATTTTTTAAAGAAAATTCAATAACTTGACCAAGGAAAAGCCTAATCACTTGAAATTTTTTCTGGAGGTACACCTAAACCAGAGAACCACTTGGACCAAATTTTATAATTTTTTTGAGTTTTATTTGAATTATCAAAATTATTTTAAGTTATGGAGTATTAATTAATTATGAAATATTTTAAATGTGGAAAATTAACTCTTGCCATTTTATTAACTCTCTCCAAGGTCAAAGAACATAGAGAAATAAATTTCATATTTCTATGATTTTTATATGAATTTTTATAATTATTTTTGTGAGAAATTAAGAAAAGACATTTTTTAGCCTTTAAAAAGTGTTTTAAGCTTTAAAATTCAATATTTCACCTAGAAATTTAGGAAAAATATTCTAGTTGCTCTTAAGTGCTTAAGAAATAATTTAGAATATTTCCATGAATTTTATTAATTTTTTATTTTTTATTAATTTTTTATTATTTTAAATATTTAAGATATGCTTAAAAATGAAAATTTTATTTTAATTATAATTTTATTTTTAGAAAATTTCTCTATTCACAGAGAGCTCCCAAAACCAATTTCATAAATTTTTTAGTTGTATTTTAAATATTATGATTGCTTTAAGTGTTAAAAATGTCATTTAACTTGGAGAATCAAATTAAGTTAACCAATGAACTCCAAATATTTTAAAATTTTTATGGTGAGTCCCCTAAACTTTAAATTATAGTGGAGAAGAACCCAAATTAATTTTCTTTGTGCTTTAAGGTTTTGTGAAAATTAGGTGTGTTCTTAATGACTTAACCTATGACAAATTTTTCCTACGGTTCCTTAATCACAATGAATCTACCAAAATTTTCTTGGATTTTTTTAAACAACATGCTAATTATTATAATTAATTTTTCAAATCAGATGCATAAACTTGAAAAATATGGATCTTTATCTAGAGGTCTCCTCTGACTTTGGAAAAATCAAGGAATGTTTCCTATGATAGAGGCAACAGCATGCCAAAATATCAAGCCATGGTGAAATATTTGAATGCATGGAGAATCAAAATACTTAGAACAGTATTTAATTAATTAAAAAAAATATACATCAAATAAACTTCAAACCATTTTCACATTGTTCTGCTCTCTTCACTGAGGACTAAGATATTTTTATTTTATTTTTGTGATTTTACTATGCAAAGATATGATTTTTCAAAGTTATGGGCATTTAAATAAACAGAAAAGAATCCCTATTTTTTTAGTCAAACATGCGTCGCCGCATTAACCTATGGTGGCTCTGAAGCTACACTCGGTGTTCTCTGGTTCGACACTGCCATCCACCCCAGCGCTGACTAGGCCTGTGTTTCATGTATGAAGGTGCTGTTCGGCTCGATCTCGTCCGTCAATCCGATACACGCTCGATCGAACGACTCCCCGTCATCGTCCTCGATAGCCAAAACCCGTGACTATTAACCTTAAAACCTTAAGATCTCACTCATTTCTCAACGAAATGACCTCGGGTTTGATTCTATAGACTCGTCTAAGTGAGAAGAAGATATCCATATAAATAACATGCCATTAAATTGGATTTATGAAAGTGTAGAATCAAAACAAGCTCGGGACAGTAGGGAGGTTTATACCTTCACTCCAAGAAGGGAAGCTTCAATCAAAGATGCTTGACACATTCATGGAGGTTCAAGGAGGCTAAGGATTGAGCCTCTTACTGCGATGTAATGTTTAGACCCAAATTCGATCAAGGCCGAATTTGGTTGTTGATCAAAGTCTTGGGTAGAGGCTCTCTGTGAGGGGGCTTTTATGGGGCATTGTCTTATTTCACTGTGGTGAAGGTGTGGGCCAATTTAACTGAGATTTAGTACACTGTGGAGGTGTGGTGGAGAATGTCTTGTCTCCGACAAGGATTTGAACTCAAATATTGAGCTCTGGCGTTGGGAATAGGGCGAGGGGGGTGTTTGGTTTGCACTAAGGAGGTCCTAGAGAGGCTGTGGGAGCAATCTTACAAGGTTTCCTTAAGAAAATTTCAGCACGCTTATGTTGGCCGTAGAGGTGAGGTGTTATATCCATGGTCGGAAAGGGGAGCTCAGGGCTTGGCCTTGGGTGCAAAAGTCTGCTGAGGTGGTGGGCTAAGATGCTCTAAAGTTAATTAGGTTAAGCTGGCCCCTAGGGTTGAGGTTGGGTTTGATTCAGGGATGGTGGCCCTCAGTTTTGAGGTGCTCCAGTGACTAGCCCGGCTGGTAAGGCCAGGGGAGGTGGCTAGGAGGTCAGGTAAGCCAGTGGAAGGGTTAATTATGTTTAACCTTCAATGGCAAGTGATGATGGGGGAAATTTTTGGTTAAGGCCCATAAATGGCATGAATCTCTTAGTTTAGGGCTCCAATGGTTCATAGCTTACCTGGCTGGTCCAAGGGGGTTTAGCCTTATCCATGGAGTGTGCTTAGTGGGTGTGGAGTCATCAATTTGGTGGCTTTAAGATGGCTAGGTCAAATTTGGTGCATGGGTTCAATTTGGGTCGAAATGACCAATGGTTTAGTTTGGGTTCAGCTAGTTATGACTTTGAGCTCAATTGATCTATCAACATTGTGTAGATGATGGTAATGAAGATTTTTGGAGAAGGGGTGAAATGATTTTGAGTACAATTTTAAGGATTTTGGGGTTTTGGTTAATTTGGGCATGTTGGGCTAGACTTGGGTCTATGTTGAGCTAAGCTTGGGCTAAGTCCAAATTTATTATTGAAAAGGTCTATGAGAACATCATTAAGAGTTTTAAACATAAGTTGGGTGTCAATTTTGGGGTTAGGCCAATCAATTTTGTGGAATTCGGGGACATAGCCAATTTAGGGAAAATTTGGGGAATTTTGGATTTGGGCTAAAATTGAATGCAATTGAGGCTTCACCAAGGCCAATTGAAGGCCAATTTTGATGTTTAGAATTGTTATGAAGAGTTTTCAACATAAATTGTGGCAAATTGAGTAGGCTATGGGGTTCCATTTGGTGGGATTAAGTCATAGGGCCAAAACTGGGGGCTTGAGTTAGATGAAAATTGGGCTCAAAGAATGGGTCAATTAAGCTTATATTTGGTTTATTTTTGTCATATTAAATGTTAGTTTGAGTTTATAATTTAAATTGAGGGAAGTTTCGGACAAATTGATGGACATTTGAGGTGAATTTGGGAAATTTGGGCATTTAAAGGCATATTTGGGGGTTTTGGTCAAAATGGTCAAATTGGGTTCAATTGGAGGGTCCAATTTGGTTTTAGAAACATTTGAAGTGATTTTGGAGGTTTTGGGAAAGTTTGGGGTTCCAAGAGTATTTTTGTAATTTTGGGGGTATTTTCGTAAATTTGGCATTTTTGGGTGGTTTTTGGTAACTTGGGTATTTTCCAGTCGTTTGAAATGATTTTTGAACAAATTTGGATATTTTGGGTGAATTTGAGGATTTTGACCAAATTTGGGGTTCCAAGAGTATCTAGATAATTTGGGGGGATTGAGGGGCAAAATGCCAAGTTGAACATTTTGATAAAATTTGGGTACCAACCACTATACATGAGTTATGGACCAATGGAATCCCCATTTGGGTTCTCTATGTACTGGTCTTAGCTAAACCCCACCCTAGGGCAAGTGGGTTTAGGGGACCATCTACTTGAGTCTCCCAAAAGATCAAGGGATCAAAGTCAAGAATTTTTTGGGTTTAGGGTTGTGAGTGATTATGAGTGAGAGTGAGTGTAAGTGAGTGAACAAGCTCCATATTAGCACCCAAAATCAACCCTAAGGTTAATCAATCCTATGGGGACTAATCTTGAGCTTCGTTATACTGACCCCACCTACTAAGTGCTAGAGGGTAGGACCAATATGTGAAACTTCAAGTTGAGTAAAGAGGAGTGTAGAATTTCTAATGGTGAGGGTTCCTTGTAGTGGAATAGTCAACAGGAAAGTCCTATGGGATTTCTAATGGTGAGGGTGCCTTTTCTAGTTTTCTAAGAATAGTCAATAGGAAAGTCCTATGCCTTAGGCTACTAAAAAGGAAGAACTAAACCTCAACCAAAAGTGAGGTCAACAAATGGACCCCCATTAGGCTACTAAAGAGGAAAAAATAAACCTCAACCAAAAGTGAGGTCAACAAATGGACCCCCAATAAGCAACTAAAGAGGAAAACTAAACGTCAACCAAAAGTGAGGTCAACAAATGGACCCCAAATATGTGTGGTGTGCTGGGCAAGCACTCCGCACGTATTGGCGTTGACCAATAAGATCAACAAAACCAACACAGACTCCTAAGTCAATAAACCTATAAGGAGGTATAGAATTATGTGTGCTATTTGTTTCCGTTGGGGAATTAATGAGTGAATATCTGATCGAAATCAAGGAGTAGAATCTCTCCTTGTGGATTGGAGAGTGGGTTTCAAATTATCAAGATTCAGACATTTATAGAGGATGGAAATCAGTATGTAGGTGCTGACCCCAAGATGGGAACTGAAATTTGGGCATCACTCCCAAAAAAAGGGTCGAAATTTAGGTACTGAAGTCGAAATGAGGGAATCAGAATTTAGGTACTGACCCCGAGGTGAGAGTTGCAATTTAAGTGTCAATATCAGAAAGAGAGTCAGAAGTTAGGGATTGATCTCGAAAAGAAGAAATCAGAAGTTAGGGACTGATACTGAAATGAAAATTAAAAGTTAGGTATCAATCTTAAAAAGAGGATTAGAAGTTAGGGACTGATTCCGAAATGAGAATTGAAATTTAGGGATCAATCTAAAAAAAGAGGATCAGAAGTTAGGGATCGACCTCGAAGAGAGGGAATCAAAAGTTAGAGACTGATTTCAAAATGAGAATATGAAATTTAGGGATTAATCTCAACAAGAGGATCAGAAGTTAGGGACCGACCTCGAAGAGAGAGAATCAGAAGTTAGGGACTAATTCTGAAATGAGAATTAAAATTTAAGGATCAATCTTAAAAAGAGGATCAGAAGTTAGGGACCGACCTCGGAAGGAGGGAATCAGAAGTTAGGGATTGGTTCCGAAATGAGAATTGAAATTTAAGGATCAATCTCAAAAAGAGGATCGGAAGTTAGGGATCGACCTCGAAAGGAGGGAATCATAAGGTAGGGACTGATTCTGAAATGAGAATTAAAATTTAGGGATCAATCTCAAAAAGAGGATCAGAAGTTAGGGACCGACCTCGAAAGGAGGGAATCAGAAATTAGGGACTGATTCCGAAATGAGAATTGAAATTTAGGGATCAATCTCAAAAAGAGGATCAGAATTTAGGGACCAACATTGAAAGGAGGGAATTAGAAGTTAGGGACTAATTTTGAAATGAGAATTGAAATTCAGGAATCAATCTCAAAAAGAGGATCAGAAGTTAGGGACCGACCTTGAAAGGAGGGAATCAGAAGTTAGGGACTGATTCCGAAATAAGAATTGAAATTTAACAAAGAGTTTGTGGTGTTGAACCCATATATATGTGTTATGTGAAAAGGTTGACATTGGTGAGGAAGATAAGTGAAATTTTGTGAGATTTAGTGCAGACAAGGACAGTCGCGTTGCGCGAGTAAAGAGTAAGAGACCTCAAAATCGAGAGAATCAACTCAACAGATTTATTTTCTTTTCTTGTTATTTTTATCACATTTAATTATCAAAATATGTTTTCAATTTTTTTTAAAAAAAAATTGTTGATTGATTTTTTTTTCTTCGAAAGAGTATTTTATTTAAATTTTATTATTATCAAGTTTTTATTATTTTGTTCTTTGTTCATTGTAGTCCCGAACCAACGTATGGCTCTGTGGCTTTTATCCATCAAACAACAAGGGAAACGTAACAAACAGACAAAATTCCGAAAGAGATTTCATTAATCTGCTTCAATAAGTGTTATAGGTTGAGTGCAGGCCAAAGCCTCAAAAAGTACAATTATGCTGACTGCATCAAAGTACATCTAAAACTATCCCATGTCGAGTACATATCATAGAATGAGTATGTCTAACACATGTCATATCTACTATAACAAAATGTAGTCAAAAGGAATCCTCTGAGTGTCTGTCTCTGGTGAGGCAAGCTCCTGATCAAGCCAACCTACTAAGTCATGCTCCAGGACATGAGTTCCCTTTGCATGTGCTTAGAGGTGCAACCCTCTCATTGCTTGTACGGTAGTAATTCTTCCAGTTCTGGGTCTGGCCGGAATCTATATGGAATTTTGTTGTCATCCATTCTTCGGAAAGTCACAGACACCCTACGGTGTCGCACCCTTAGAATGCAGTGTTTGGTGATGTCTGCTTTGTTTCCTTTAAGAACCAGCACTGAACCTACTAGTAGTGGAATCTCCACGGATCTTGTGAACTCGCCAGGGCCAATGATATCCAACTCTTTTCCAAAAAGGATTTTGCTCTTGCTCATGAAAGAGACAATGCAGAAAGGCCTCACAAAATCATTATGTTCAATGTGCGGGGGTATGCAGTTGCCTTCATCATATATGTTGATGATACAACTATTAGGAATACAGTTAGCTAGCAATATGCTCCATCAGACCATTCTCTTAATCATCTATTTTATCATCGGAGGTAGTGGGTCCATCTAATCGTGTTTCAGAATCCCAGGAGGATTTCCTTGTCTATCTTTAGTGAAGTTGTAACATCAGCCACATTGTATGGTGATCCTGCCCTTTCCGCGCATTTATTTTTGTGGCTCAGAATAGGTTATTTCCATCAGGAGGCTTGTTCAATCTCTATTTCTCAGATCAAAGATGCAGTCAAGAATACTTCTTTCATCGCTTTCAGAGAAGACTCTGGTATATAGCTCTAAGCATTCTAGTACATTAATAAACCTTCCTTGAACTTCTTCATAGAATACAAAATCCCTTTTGTTTACTTTACTCATTTTGTAGTANAGTATATAGCTCTAAGCATTCTAGAATATTAATAAACCTTCCTTGAACTTCTTCATAGAATACAAAATCCCTTTTGTTTACTTTACTCATTTTGTAGTATTTTGTCGTGGAGACGATCACCGGCTGTCGAGGATACTCCCTCATTTCAACATTGGTGTGAATCAAAGTTGGTGTTGTTTCTGTCTGCAACAAAATATATGACTGCATCCAATGAAATATATGACTCTATATCCAATGAAACATATGGTTCCCCCATTGGGTAATTGACAATTTGAAATCCATCGTCAGTGGATGCGTACTCCTCCAAAGTGCTGTAGCTCTCTAGGTGGAGGACATTGCAGTCCGAGACTCAAAAAATGCCCCTATAGCTGATGTACGTGTAGGTATCTCGACGTTGCATGTCGGGCAAGCCGTACAAAGAACATTTGAAATTGGAGGTTTCTCTGGCTCTATAGCTAATCTGGACTCATCTTCTATAGCAGGCAGGCTGGAAGAGGTCTCTCTCATGCCTGTATCGTAGATATTCCCCTCAGGAATAGAGGTGNCTGTATCCAACGCAATATATGGCTCTGTATCCAATGAGATATATGGTTCCCCCCATTGGGTAACCAGCGATTTGAAATACATCATCAGTGGATGCATACTCCTCCAAAGTGCTGTAGCTGTCCAGGTGAAGGACATTGCGGTCCTAGACTCCAAAAATGCCCTTATAGCTGATGTACGTGCAGATATCTCGGCGTTGCATGTCAGGAAACCTGTACAAAGAACATTTAAAATTGGAGGTATCTCTAGCTCTGTAGCTAATTCGGACTCATCGTCTGTAGCAGGTAGGCTGGAAGAGGTCTCTCTCATGTCTGGATCGTAGATATTCCCCTTTGTAATAGGGGTGAGCAAGTTTTCTGCCTTTTTCTGGCATCTTCTTTCTTCACGTAAGAAAGCCCTATGCTTTTGGCGGTTGGCGTTTCTACGCTGAGTTTTCTGTAGCGGTGCATCTGCTAGTCTTTCATCATTGGGAGCGACCAGACCACCGGTTAGTGTAGCTCTCATGGACGGCAGGCAACAGTCCCCTCCATTGGGTCTTGCTGTACTATCATAATTTTTCCCTTCAACGAAGAATTATCTCTGGTGCTTACCCTTAATAGCAATGACAGCCCTTCTTTTTCCTGACCACTAAACACGTCATGTCGACTTGACTAAATTCCATGTCGAAGTCTAGTGCTGCCCTGCGGCGCCCTTTCCTCGTTGAGTGCAAGGTTCCATCCATCTTTAAAAGCAAAGATTAGCCTCTGGCCTGACATTTCTCTGCAGATGACAGGAAAAATATCAGTGAGCTTAAACTTAGCGTGAACAAGAACAAAACAAAGTATTTATTAAAGAGGATTTTAATTTATGTTGATGAGAAAATTATTTATTCATGTATGTATTTTGTTTAATTTAGTAGAATATCAAATTTTATAAAAAAGAGAAAATTAAAGTGTATAATTTTAAAAATTTTCATTAAATTGAGGTTAATTTTATTACAAAATTTTGGACCCGATCACAGAAGTTTGGCCAAATAAATAACCCAGAACAATCAAAATTTCAAAATTTCAAATCAAGTGATGTCAAGCAATGTCAGGTTGTGTAGTATGTCTTTAGGTATCGTCCGTTGATTGACAGCATGGGTCGCTCACCACAAAAATCTACTAGCTCGTAGGCTCCTCCTACGTTGACCTTTTCTACGATAAATGGTCCCTCCCAAGTTGGCTCAAATTTTCTACTTATGTTGCGACATGCAAGAATGGGTCTTTTGAGCAAGAGGATAAGGTCACCAACTTTGAATGCCCTTGGGCGGACCAATTTGTCATGAGCTTGTACCATCTTCGTTTGGTAAAGTTCTAAATGTTATTGCACTTCTAGTCATTTTCACTTAAGACTCTACTTCTTCAAGTCTCAGTTTTGCACTTTTTTTATTGTAAGCTGGTTGGTGACAGTGACACTGAGAGATGGTGTCTGAACTTCTAAAATTAGTACGACTTAGGACCCATACCCGAGCATGTAGGTGTGCACTGAGTGGGAGTCCTGAACGTTGTTCGGTAGGCCTACAAGGCTTCTAATAAATTGTTGTGTCAATCACTTTTATTTTCATCTAGTGTTTTCTTTGAAATCTGTACTAATGTCTTGTTGAAGGCTTCAGCTAAGCCATTTTCCCTTGGATAGTAAATTGTAGAATATCTCCAGTCTATCCCATCTCGTTTAAGGAAATTTTTCATTTTTGTGCTTTTGAAGGTTGTCCCATTGCTGAAAATTATTCTTCACGGGACTCTAAAATGGTAGACAACTTGGCTTTTGAAGAATTGAAAGACATGTTGTGTTGTATTCTCTCGTAACGACACTACCTCTGCCTATTTGAAGAAGTAATATGTAGCGACAAGAATAAATCTGTCCTTTTGAAGACGGAGGGTCTATCAGACCCATTATGTCCGTGCCCCAACATTCGAATTACCACGAGGTGATTATTTGGTGTAGCACATTTGGAGGTTGGTACAAGACCACCCCATGCACTTGACACTGATGACATCTTCTTGCTGCATCCATGCAGTCGGACATCATTGCTGGCTGACCAAAGGAAAATATGTTGAGATTTTCATACCTATTTTACACTATTTTTGATGATATTGCACTTTAAANCTTTTCTTGCAGATAAAAGTAAAAATGAAAAAAATATTTAAAGGAGTGAAAAAGGATCAAATTTGGAGCAAACAGGTAAAAAATTGTGTAAAAGAGTTTTGGCACCTAAGCGCCAGATCCGGCGCTTAAGCGCTGGTTAAACAGAGAAAGTCATGCCTAAGCGTTGAGACCCCGCGTTAAAGTGCCAGTGGCAGTTAGCCCCTAGGTGGAGGGAATCAAGGGAACTCTAGAGTGAGAGCTAGTATCTTCCCTGCTTAGCCGGTCTTCAGAACTATTCAAATAACTCTGGAGTGAGAGCTAGTATCTTCCCTGCCTAGCCGGTCTTCAGAACTATTCAAACTTTGCTCTAGAGTGAGAGCTAGTATCTTCCCTGCCTAGCCGGTCTTCAGAACTATTCAAACTTTAAGGAGGGAATCGAGGGAACTTTAGAGTGAGAGCTAGTATCTTCCCTACCTAGCTGGTCTTCAGAACTATTCAAACTTTAAATTAGCCAATGTTCTTCACATCTTTAGTAAGGGTAAAGAAATTTATTGCTCTTATTTCAAACAACACCATTTGCATACTTCCATAATAGAATTTCTATACTTATTACTCATTTATGATAAGAAGAAAGACATTTTCATATTAGTACTTTTCTTCTACAAAAACTTTAGTTATCTTTTTAAGTTTTTAGTGTTTCGTTAAAATATCAAAAATACCAAAAAATAATTAAATTTTAAATTCCTTCAAAAATCATTTTTGGTTTAAGTATTTATATTTTTAAAAGTAGAAAAACTTTATAAAAAGTGCATATTGCATAATATTCCCTGTGGGTTTGATATTCATGTCTTAATCAAAAAGTCCTATATTACTTGATAACGATACGTATACTTGCGTAGCCAACATATATAAATTAAAAGTTAAATTCTTATTTTTCTTCACGATCAAGCTTTTTGTTTTTTTACAAAGTAAGGAAATATAAGAATATATAAAAATTAAAAAATTAAATTCTTATTTTTCTTGAGGATCAATTTTTTGGTTTTGTTGCAAAATAAGGAAATATAAGTGAAAAATACCATCAAAACTATTGTTATACTGTACATAAGCATCAAGATCGGGGATCAGCTCCCTGCAGAAAAATGCCCTAACATACTACCACACATATGCAACATGCAGTCACACCACAAGCACAATGCAAAAGAAAGATACCTGGCTATGGAAACCAATCTTGTAGAGAAAAATAGCCAGGTATCAAAAAGACTATCTAGCACCCTAAATTCTAGCCTAGCACACCATCTAACAAAAAGTATGTCAACCTAGTATCTAAGTGCAAGGTAAGTCTGTGTATAGTACGACTTTGACATGGTCGTCATACCGGCCCCATCCTAAAGATCTGAAGGATCTAAAGGGTGTCACGAAGAGTGGTGAAATGAGTTAGATCTATTAGATCTTTAACATAGTCATACTTGAGTCAATCCCGATGACTTAACTCGCATTGTTCACCGGGATCAACCCAGCAAGCAATGCTCATTAAGGCATCGCAACCGACACAGGGTCACTCTCCTAACAAGTCTGGCTCTCTACCCATGCAAACATGCAAATGCAAATGCAAACAGTCATGTGACATAAGTGATGAGTGTACCGTGAGGCAGTGACTCAGAAAAAGGTGGGCATGTCATGGAGGCAGTGACCCAAACAAATGGGTGTGTCATAGCGGCAGTGACCCGAAGATAGGTGCGTTGTGGAGGCAACAGCCAGAAAAAGGTATGCCAAGGCGACAGTGACTAAAAGGGATATGCTTGCCGTGGAAGCAGTGATCAGGAGGCAGTGGTGGTCCTCACCGAGGAGCATCACACAGGTACAAATGTGAATGCAAACACATAGAATGCAACAAGCAAGCAGATAAGCATATCATTTGATGCAAAAAAAAGAATAAGATGCAGGAGCATACAAATATGCAAATACTTGATCGACCGGACCGTGGTGGCTAATACACTAAAAATATATGCATTTTTAGACCCATATTTTATACTTAATTTTGGTGATATTGCACTTTAATGGAAAGTATTTTGATGTTTTCTTGTAGTTGTTGATTTTTACGGCTTAAAGCAAAAAGGATGAAAATTGGAGTCAAAATGATGTTTTTAAGGAAATACTCAGCGCCGACGGTGCAGAACAACCGAAAGCTGGAGGATTTTTACTTAGCACCAATGGCGGTTTAGCCCCGTTTCTAGAAGGTTCGATGTATTTGGACAATTTTTGAAGAGTTTTTAGAGGCACCTATTGGAGAACCAACCTTAGGTTTTGTTTGGGGTCGAATTCCATCAGAAAAAGAGCTCCTTTACGTTCATTGTTCACTCTACAACATTCCACCGCACTACATTTCCATAATCCATCTTCATTCCACCACATATTGGAGTCAATTAGTAAATTTTCTTTCATAGATTAGAGTTTTTGTGGTGAGATTTAGTGTGAAACTTTCTGTAAGAGTGTTGGAGAAGGAAAGGTGAGAGAGTTCTTCTTCTTACATTTCTAAGGAAATGCTACAAAGGATTTGCTTTGAGAAAGAGTTTCAGATAAGTTTGTTTGTTTATTTAGTGTTGTATGAACTTTTTTTTATATATGAAATTTGTGTTTTGTTGTATCTTTCTCATAAAGTCTTTCCTCTATCTTTCCCTCTAATCTGAGATCTGAAGAAATGAACAAATAATATGAATGTGTCAAAATTAAAATATAAAATAAATTGTGATGATTTTTTAACTCCAAACTTAATTTACATTTCAATTTTGTTAATTGATTTATTAAAATATTTTGTTAAACATATGACCGAGAAATGGAGTATGTGTTCTACAACAGAGTGATGATCACATTTGATTTCATGAAGGAGAAATTTTTTCATGAAATTAAGTGGAAATAAATAGGAAAATATTCTTTATTGGGGTAGAATTGGAGAATCTTTAGGGTGACAGACTAAAATCTCCAATTTGGTCTTAGTGTTTAAATTAAAGCGAGAGTTAGCCTTCAGGTGAAGGGAAGAGGGAGCTCTGGAGTAGGAGCTGGTATCCTCCTAGCCTAGCCACGGATTTAGGGACTAAACCTAAGATTAATCAATGATTTTTTATGCACTCTATCAGGGTAGAAAATTAAAATTACTTTTATTTGGCACAACACATATTATAAACATTTATCTCATCTCATTTCACCATAATTTTATTGTAGTGGGAAGGAGGTTTTTTTACATAAGAAACCTTCATTACATAAACATAGTTAGTAGATTAGTAGTTATTATTAAAAATTTGCATTTCAGTTTTGCTAATAGTTAAGTAATTTAGTTTAGTTAATATCTCAACATTCAAAACTAGTGACAGTGATTTCATTTGATTTTCTATAAATTTCCTAATAAAATTTATCGTTGCTAATTTACACCTTCTCTGTGGGATCGATATTTGGGGCTTAAATAGAAATTCCATTATTACTTGATAACGATACGTATACTTGCATAGAATCCCATTATTAATTACCTATAATTATATATATTTTACACAACTTACTTTTCATACAAGGATCAAGTTTTTGGCGCTATAGTGGTGTCAACTTTATAAATCCTTATATTAAATAAATCGAGATCAGTGGCCGGTAGAACCAAAGTGATCGGTCGACCAGGCCGGCACGAAGGGTCGAACCATAGTGAGATGCTCGTCGGGCCGAGGCGGCTGATCAGAGTGAAGTGAAATGCTCGTCAGGCTGGGTTGGCCGATCGGAGCAAAGTGAAATGCAACATGCACCAAGAAAAATGTAATATGTAGAAAACCAACATGCAGATAGCAAACCAGGCTCGCGCTAACAACCTCACCTAGGAAACCTAAGGTTTAGACCCTTGGATGTGCGACACCGCCGCCTCTTGGTTTTGTGAGGAAATGTAAGGAGTTTCTCCCTGGATCTTTGAGGGGAAAACTCTCCGCAAAGTTGTGAAATGGACTAGCTATAAAGCTTTTCTCATTTCATGAACTCCTCTAGACTTTTCAAAATGAGCCAGCTATAAAGCTTCTCCCTCTCTGCCAAGTTCAACCTCCCAGCTTCTCCAAGTAAAACTGGGGAACCCAAAGCAAGGGGAGTGAGGGACTCCGACCCATCAGGACATGTGCTAAGGCTCACAACAAGAGAGGAGACACTCGACTCTACGGGGGGTTTTTGGCCATGCACAGGAAGTCCTAACATAAATGTTGGCTCTAGGAAAACTAACGATCCATCAAGCAAACACATCGTCCCACCGACCCACCCCGGCATACACACCCTGTGTGGGCGATAGAACCCACACTCCTAGACTCCACTATTCCTAAGGCTGGCTAGGAGGTAGGGAATCTCACCACAGTGATGATTGCGAACGCATTTTCTTTGCTTACTCCAAGCTCACTGGCGTCCGATCCATGCTCCAGTGTGTCTCGTAGAACATGTATATGACAATAAAAAGACATAGGAGGTTGTGAAGCATGCGAAGTACCATAAAATAAATAATTTAGAATATAAAAATAGCAACCCCAAAAAAAGGTACCTTCATGAGAGAAGATCTCTTGACGACAGTCAAAGAGGGGAAACCTTCCTCGCAATGGAAAAGACGTCCAAGCCTCTTCGAACCGATGTGTCGTCACTATCCATCAACATTGAGGTGCTCCGGTGAAATGTTCGGTCGCCAGGAAGGTAGGACAGTGAGGTGGAGGAGTTAGCTCGTTGGCGGTGTGCATCGAAAGCAAAAGAAACACAGAGGAGATCCTAAAATCTGACATTCTCCTCACTGATTTTCTCCGACGTAAATATGACGTCGGTGAGGCAGAAAAGGTCGACGAGGAAGAGGTCCGGCGAATTGGGACGGTGAAAGGAAGAAGCTCGACCGATAAAGGAAAATAAGACGACAAAGGTGGTGGTTTAGCCAACAGGTGAAGGATTAGCGGCTGAAGATCTCAAGGAGGAGGTGTTTGCCGGTGGGGAGCGGCAGTGCGTCGGCGGCAAGGCTTGAGGCCAAAGCTCGGCCGGATGAGAGGAAAGAAGGAGAGTGAGAAGGCTAGATTTTTATGCAGGGAAGAACTGAGGTCGGCCGGATCTGGTCACCGGCATTAGAGGAGACCGAAGGACGGTTTGAGAAGAGGAGATCCGACGGCTGGAGGAGTGCGAGAGAGGATATCCGGAGCTGGGAGGCAACTCAAGGAGAGTTCAGCCAGTGACCAGAGCAGGAGCACAAGCTGCTGGCGACAGCGACATTGTCGACAAGGAAGAGAAAGACAGTCTATGACAAGAACACTGGGTTAAACGTTGGCAACTAGGGCAATAATCACGAATGGGAGAGGGGTCAGTTGGTCTGCGTGCGATGGAAAGAGGAGAGAGAGTGCGTAGGTTATATATATATATATAATATTATAATATCATAATAATAATTATTATATTATTATAATTATCCTTCATGTATTCTTCACCCGTACATGTCCTCGCGGTGAAGTGGATGTCCTTCCTAGCTACAATTGACGTTCCGGACGTGTTGGCGCAGTTTGTTTCATCATTTGGGGTTGTTTGGGCCACTTTTTTTATGATCGAGCCAAAAATAATAATTTGTGCATTTTTCCCCGCCCGCAAAGCTGTTACAAAGTGGACATCCTCCATAGGTGAAATCGACGTTCCAGACACACTCATGTGGTCTGTTTTGTCGTCCGTGGTCATCTAGACCACTTCGTCAAGTGATCAGGCTAATTCGAGACAAAGTCATGCGCGACACACCACATAATATTCGTTGGCCTGATCAAAGTCATCTGACGTGTCAAATGCCGACTGGCCTTCACTTAAGTGAAAGCCATAGCCAAGCAGGATGACCCTGACTACGTGCCCCTCAAAACGTGCCAGAAAGGTCTCGGGTGGGTGTCTGGACTATCCGACATCACAGGCAGGCCGTAAACTACCCCGAGTCATACAAGTGAACACCCTACACTCAAAACATCAAACATTGATGCCAACAGATAGAAACTAATTTGCCATATTTTCATAAGAAGAACAAAATTATAATTTTCTAAATTATCGGGATATGGAAGTTAACCAAAATCAGATGATTCTAAAGTGATGGGCTTAGGCTAGGAGGATGATAGTTTGCTTATTTTAAGCCCACAATTGATGATAATATGATATTTCAATAGGGATACATACCACCTAAATTAAACTTTTAATAATTGCACATTTTCTCATTGAGATTGTTAAGGGCTTGTTAGTGATCTAGGCTTGATCTTTAAACTTATTTGATGAGATTTATAAAGAAAACATTATTGATGATAAACACCTCTAAACACTACAAGCCCAACTTTAAAGGTGGGCAAAAAACCTTGAATGACTTCAACTTGCCTTATAGACATTCACCTACATAACTCTTAAATGAAATATCAACTGATAAATTGAGTACCTTGTCCTTGGGATAATTAAAATGTCAAAGTTCACCGAGTAGTGGAGTATTTTTAACTTGACTTTGGATGGTTAATGAAATTATATGATAAGTTCAAAATGAACTTGAAATGTTTCAAGAGATCCTTAAAGTAGTTCAGGATCATTCCTTGAATACTTTGGAATCTCTGGGACATTTTGAAAGACACATTGAACTTGCTATATTTTGTTCTAAGATCATCCACTAAGATCTTTAGGGACTCAATACATCATAGTTTGGGGTTTGTTAGATACACATTCATCTGCACTTGCAATTTATTTAACTTTCTACAAAAATATATACATGTTGCAAAAAGCTAATCTTTCAGTAGGAATGCCGAGAAGATGACAAGTACACGTTTACAGTGTTATTTAATTTCTGTCATTTTACTTTCAACAATTTACTCTTGCAAAATATTATAACTACTTGGTTGTGCACTTTACTTTTTTTTTAAAAAAAATCAAAACTATTTTCAAAAGTTAAACAACATTTTCAAAAACCTAAAACAAATTGTTTCAAAGGTAATCATAAATCCTTTGAAATATCATTAAACTTAAAACATCCTTTTGAATTTATGGGAGTCCCTCAGATGAAGTAACCCATAGTTGCTAATGTGATCTCCCAAGTTTAAATAAGTGTAACAACTTGTTTAAGCTAAGTAAATTCAAAATAAAATAGTGATACTAGAACAAGAGAACCGTGGGATCCTAACTGGTGTCGCTCTAATCAACTTTAACCCCCCTCCCTCATAATGATTGAACTTTAAGCTTGTCATTTAAACCTTTAAACCTTTAGACTTTAGGACTACTACTTCACCGAGGAGCTTAGAGCTAACTCCGTGGGAAGCCTTTTACAACAACACGAGGATCTACAACAACATATCTTTCTTAGAATTAACAACACAAGCCATAGAATTTTGAGGTTGTCTACCTAGTGTGACAAATCCTCAACTATCACTGTAGGCTTTTACACAACCATGTTGTGCAATTTAAGCCCTCAGAGTTGGCCGTATTTTCCTAAAACAGAAATGGGTAAAGTATGCCAACATAAGAAGGGTAATCTGACACATGAGGGACATGAACACATTGCTGATATATGAAGATAATACTTCCTGATTTAAATGGAGAGAAAAGCTTGTCCCTAGCAGAGTCACCAGAAGTTGTCAGCACTAAAAAGTTGAGGAGTTGCCCATTGGAAGCTGTCGGCTGCCGAAATCAAAATCTCATCGCCCGCTTTGGAAGGACATTTAATTTACATATGTATATATAGTTTAGAAGAATATGAAGTCAAACTGACCTCATATTTCTCATAGTTTAAATGAAAGAGCACTATACCTCAAACCCTATATCTATCCCGAAGGAAAAACACAAAACTTGAGAATGAGGCTCGATCAAATAAACTAAGAAATATATAACATTCATTTGGTATGCGAAATCATTTATTTGTTAACAAGTTCCCCTATTTAATACAAAGAATTAAATAGGGTTTATATTAAACTGGGTTTGGACAAGCTTCCTATAAGGGCAAGCCCCTATAGTTAATTACATCTTAGATAACCAAAGTTACCTAAGAAAACTCTTGATAAAAATCAGGAAATGTTATCTTCAAGGAGGTCAAAGGATAGGACTTTTCAACGATATCGAACAAAGACGTGTGAAAATAGATTGGCTCAAATTTAGAACATTTATTATAAAATCCAAATGAGGAAGAACTAGGGGATGTCATAGATCCGAAGGAGAACCTCGGTGACGTCCCAGTCTATCCTATTGTTTGGCTTCTGTTTTGAAGAGAAATATTTAAATATTTCATCCTGCAAATTTTAATTATTTAGGGCTTATATTTGTGTAAAACAATCACACAAATAACCAAGAAGATGTAAGGATTTAGGTCGTGATGAACGACAATCTCAGAATCATAAGACGAGTTAGGGCTTATATTGTACAATAGAGCTATACAAAAACTTAAAGATAAGGTGAGGATTTACGTTGCATAAGCAAACTACCTTGAATTCCTATGGATTTGTTGTTTAATTTTAAGGAAAGAAATTGGTTTAGCTGGGGAAGAAATGTTCTGGTGTTAAAGATGATCGGGTTGCCCACCGTGCTAGCTCCAAGCTCCTCGCCACGATGAGTTTAAGTTTTCTAATGTGTTAGATCATGATGTCAAATCAGATGGCTCTATGGTTAAAGTTTTTTAAATGTTATGGGACATATTAAAATTGATTAGAGAAACACCGGTTAGGATCCTACGGTTTTCTCGTTTCGATACCACTATTTTCTATTGGATTCACTAAGTCCAATTGAATTTACTAAACTCAACTTAATGAGTTCCATACTTTCATTTAGACCGTGGGAAGCCTCGTTAGCAACCGTGGGTTACCTCCTCCGAGGGATTCTCGATCATCCAATAGAGACGTCTTAATTTAGTTGCAATTGTTGTTTTGTGATGTTTGTGATTAACTTTTGAGTGATAGAGACGTCTTAATTTAGTTGCAATTGTAGTTTTGTGTGATGTTTGTGATTAAATTTTGAGTTGTTTTACATTTTGAATGTTGTGGGGGTGAATTTTATCTTGGTTGATTTTAGTTTTAGCTTTGGTTTTGGTTTATTCGAATGTTGTGGCGGTGAATTTTATCTTGGTTGATTTTAGTTTTGGTTTTGGTTAACATGCAAGTTATGTTGTGGTGGTGAATTTTATCTTGGTTGAATTCAGTTTTCCTAGCAGTTTTGGTTTTCATGCAGGGTGACATCTTTATTTAGCATGCAAGTTTGTGTTTTTATTCACACATGTAGGTGAGTAAGTACAGTAACGTACTAAAAAGTAAAGTACAGGAGACTAGAAATGCAGGTAAAATAAATTACAATAAAAGCGTACCTGGCTGGTCTTCCCGTCAACTTCAACTGAAACTCAAAACGCATGTGAGAGAATTTTATGTAAAGCAGGGAAATAAGGTTTCAGTGATCTACCAAATCCTAAATCATATCTTGGTGAGCCTCTATTAATTCATTTGAGGATAGTTTCATTAAGCAAAACATACTAAGTTTAGTAGATCTCTGAGGTATCCAAAAGGTTGGGAGGAGGAAGTAGGTCCATGCTTCCCTCTCTCTGCCTTGTGAAAGTCTCGAGCTCATTTAAACTTATTATGTTGCTTAATAATTTATTCTATAAATGCATCTAGTGTTCAGTGAATATCGATGTTTTAATTATCCCTAAGAGCAGGGTGATTATCATTTGTCATTTAATTTGAGAATTATGTGGGTGAAGACCCTTAAGAGGGGCAAGTTGTTCTATTAAAACACTTAGTCAATTTCAGCTTTAACTTGGGCTTGTAGTGTTTTAAAGGTGTTCAATTTCTAGTAACATTCACTTTCTAATCCTCATTTAGCCAAATTTGATTTAGCTTAGGTCACTACTAAGCCTTTAAGACCCGATGGATAGAATAGTAATTTTTGAAAGAAATTGAATTTTAAGTGATAGTAATTCATCATCAAAATGTTTGCTTGTCATTTGAACACCAGATAGGGGTATTAAATTAGTGATTGATTAACATCCAAACTCATACCCTTAAGTCTAGGATCATTTAATTTAATAGATCTCCCAAATTTTAATGATTTAAGAAATTGCAAATTTATCCTTTGATTAAGAAAAGTGAAATTGGTTTCTACCAATTAATTCCTAATATTTCAATCATTTGAACATGTTAATTAAGATCAAAGATTGCCCATTTCCCTTTCTTGAATTAAGTCTAAATGTTAATTAAGACCAAATTTCCAAAATTATATATTTGCCCCTAAGGCTCTATCACTTCATAATTCATCAAACTTAATTCAAATGATTTTGAAATTTTTATTCTATCTCACTCATTGGTCAATTAAGACATTAGAGGGGAAAAAGTGATTTTTCAAAATTTAATTTAATTTATATAATTATTTACATTTAAAGATATGATTTTTCAAAGAAAATTCAATAACTTGACCAAGGCAAAGCCTAATCACTTGAAATTTTTACTTGAGGTACACTTAGAGTAGAGAACCACTTGGACCAAATTTCATGATTTTTTTTAGTTTTTGTTGAATTATCATAATTATTTTAAGTTATGGAGTATTAATTAATTATGAAATATTTTAAATGTGAAAATTTAATTTTTGCCTTTTTATTAAATCTCACTGAGGTCAAAGAACCTAAAGAAATAAAATTCATATTTTTATGATTTTTCTTCGAATTATTAGAATTATTTTAGTGAGAAATTAAGAAAAATCCTTTTTTAGCCTTTAAAAAAATGTTTTAAGTTCTAACATTCAATATCTTCACTTAGAAAATTAGAAAAATTATTTTAATCAATCCTAAGTTCTTAGGAAATAATTTAGAATATGTCCATAGATTTTTTTTAATTTTGTTATTTTTATTAATTTTTTATTATTTAAATATGTAAGATATGCTTAAAAATGAAAATTTTATTTTAATTACAATTTTTTTAGAAAATTCCTTTGGTCACAGAGAGCTCATAAAACCAATTTCATAAATTTTTGAGTTGTATTATTAATTATTATGATTGTTTTAAGTGTTAAAAATGTCATTTAACTTGGAAAATCAAATTTGGTTATCAAATGAACTCCAAATGTTTTGAATTTTTTATGGGGAGTCCTTTGAACTTTAAATTATAGTTTAGAATTAAAAAGAAGTCATTTAGATGTTTATTTTTCCCAAATTAAATTTCTTTGTTCTTTAGGATTTTGTGAAAATTAGGTGTTTTCTTACTGACTTAGCCCATGACAAACTTTTCCTAGGATTCCTTGGTCACAATGAACCTACAAAAATTTTCTTGAATTTTTCTAAGTAACATGCTAATTATTATAATTAATTTTCTAAATCAGATGCATAAAATTGAAAAATATGAATCTCTATTTAGAGGTATCCTCTGACTTTGGAAAAATCAGAGAATATCCCTTATGACAGTGGCAGCAACATGCCAAAATATCAAACCATGGTGAAATATTTGAATGCATGGAGAATCAAAATACTCAAAACAATATTTAAATAATTAAAAAGAAAATATGCATCAAAGAAGCTTCAAACCATTTCCATATTGTTCTCCTCTATTCACTGAGTACTAGGATATTTGTATTTTATTTTTGTGATTTTTCTATGCAAAGATATGATTTTTCAAAGTTATGGGCATTTAAATAAATAGAAAAATTCCCTATTTTTCTATTCAAACATGCAGCGCCGCGTCAACCTATGTCGGCTCCAAAGCTCCACGCGGTGTTCTCTAGTTCGACGCTCCCTTCAACCTCAGCGCTGACTCGGTCCGTAGTTCATGTATGAAGGTGATGTCTGACTCGATCTCGTCCATCCATCTGATGTACGCTTGATCAAACGGCTCCCCGTCATCATCCTTGATAGCCAAAACCTGTGACCGTTAACCTTAAAACCTTAAGATCTCACTCATTTCTCAGCCAAATGACCTCGGGTTTGATCTTATTGACTCGTCTTTGCTCTGAGAAGGGAAGCTTCAATCAAATGTGCTTGACACGTTTGTGGAGGTCCAAGGATGCTAGGGATTGAGTCTCTTTCTGTGGTGTAATGTCTAGACCCAAATTTGATCAAGGCCGAATTTGGGTCTTGATCAAAGTCTAAGTTAGAGGCTCTCTGTGAGGGGGCTTTTATGGGGCTTTGTCTTCTTTCACTATGGTGAAGGTGTGAGCCAATTTAATTGAGATTTAGTGCACTATGGAGGTGTGGTGGAGAATGTCATGTCTCTGACAAGATTTGAACTCAAAAATTGAGCTCCCCGATAATGAGAATTAGGGCAGGGGATGTTTGGTTTGCACTGAGGAGTCCTAGAGAGGCTGTGGGAGCAATCTTACAAGGTTTCCTTAAGAAAATTTTAGCACCCTTATGTTGGTCATAGAGGTAAGGTTTTATAGCCATGGTCGGAGAGGGGAGCTCAGAGCATGGCCTTGGGTGCAAAAGTCTGCTGAGGTGGTGGGCTAAGAAGCTTTAAAGTTTAATTGGAGTGAGTTGGCCCCTAGGGTTAAGATTGGGTTTGATTTAGGGATGGTGGCCGTAAGTTTTGAGGTGCTCTGGCGACTAGGCCGGCTGGCAGGGCCAGGGGAGGTGGCTAGGAGGACAGGTATGCCAGTGGTAACCCTCAATGACAAGTGATGATGGGGGAAATTTTTGGTTAAGGCCCATAAATGGGCATGAATCCCTTAATTTAAGGATTCAATGGTCCATAGCTCACCATGGCTGGTCCAAGGGGGTTTAGCCTGGTCCATGGATTGTGCTTAATGGCTATGGAGTCATCAATTTGGTGGCTTTAAGATGGCTAGGTCAATTTTGGTGCATGGGTTCAATTTGGGTCCAAATGACCAAAGGTTGGGTTTGGGTTATGCTATCCATGACTTTGAGCCCAATTGATTGATCAAAATTTTGTATATGATTGTAATGAAGATTTTTGGTGAAGAGTTGAAATGATTGAGTTCAATTGGGGGTTCAATTTGAAGGATTTTGGGCATGTTGGGCTAGACTTGGGTCTAGATTGGGCTAGGCTTGGGCTAAGTCCAAATTGATTATTGAAAATGGTCTATAGGAACATCATGAAGAGTTTTCAACATAAATTGGGTGTCAATTTTGGGGTTAGGGCAATCAATTTGGTGGAATTTGGAGGCATGGCCAATTTGGGGATTTTTGGATTTGGGTCAAAATTGAGTGCAATTAAGGCTTTACAAAGGCCAATTGAAGGTCAAATTTGATGTTTAGGAATTTTATTAAGTCATAGGGCCAAAATTGTAGGTCAAATTAACGCTTTACCAAGGCCAATTGAAGGTCAAAATTGTTGAGATTAAGTCATAGGGCCAAAATTGGGGGTTTGACTTAAATCAAAATTGAGCTCAAAGAATGGGTCAATTAGGCTTGGATTTAGTTTATATTGATCATATAAAATGTGGATTTAATTTTATAATTGAAATTGAAGAAATTGGGCTCAAATTGATGGGGACATTTGACGTGAATTTGGGAAAATTGAGCCTTTAAAGGCAATTTGTTTGGTCAAAATTATCAAATTGGTCAAATTGGGTTCAATTGAAGGGTCTAAATTGGTTTTGAAGACCTTTAGAGTGATTTTGGAGGCTTTGGGAAAGTTTGGGGTGCCAAGGGTATTTTTGTAATTTTGGCAATTTTTGGGTATTTAGGTAAATTTGGAATTTTTGGGTGGTTTAGGGTAATGATCAAAGGAAAATATGTTAAGATTTTCATACCTATTTTATACTATTTTTAATGATATTGCACTTTAAAAAAAAAGGTATTTTTGATGTTTTGTTGGAGAAATGATGAATTAGACTAATTGGAGCAAAAAGATACAAAAATGTGCGAATTTGGAGCGAAAAGGACCAAAATGTGAAGATTTGAACAAGGCCGGCTGCGGCGCCATTGACCATGCCAACGACGAGTTTTTCCCGAGACTACAGGACAAAATTCTTCAGAAGCCCGCCAACGGCGCCATCGAGGCCGCCGACGGCGAGATCGACGGTTATGCCTACTCAAGCTTTGGTTAAGGCCAAATTTTGAAGGGATGCTTAGGTAACTCTTGGGAAAGCTCATCCAAAACTTTAAAAGAACATTTTGGCCGAAAATTAGGAGGCCCTGGAGGTTCTGGAGGTCCTGGATGTTAGAAAGGCCCTAGAGGTTAGAGAGGTTCCATTAGTGTGTAACAATTGTGAGGATTTCTTCAAGAAATTGTAAGAGTTGAGGGAAAGTGAGAGATATCTTCCTCCTTTCTACTTCGAAGAAGAATTTTGTGTGCTATAAAGGAAGGAAGAGATTCAGAGAAACTTCGAGGAGTGTTCTTGGGGAGAATTTAGAGATAAGTTATTATTGTAGTTTGTATGACTTCGATTTTATATATAAATTCTGTGTTTTGTTGTGTTTTCCCCATGAGTTCTGAGTAGTTTTCTCTGTTTTTCTCCTTGTCTCAAGATTTGTGAATTTGAATTGGTGAAGCCATGAAAATATTTAAGAAATTATGATGATCTTTTCATTTCGATCTTAATTTACTTTCAATCTGGTCAATTGAGTCGTTAAAATATGTTGAGTTTTACAACTAAAGTGAAGATTACATCCAAGATTCAGGGAGGTCAAAGCCCTTGNGTGTTATTTGGTGTAAGAGACCATGAGGAACAACTTTCATGAAGGGTGAAAGTCATTTTGAGGTCATCATTTGGTGTAGGAGACCATGAGGAACAACTTTCATGAAGGGTGAAAGTCATTTTGAGGTCTAATTGGCCCAATTAAATATGAAATTTGGTGTAAGAGACCATGAGGAACAACTTTCATGAAGGGTGAAAGTCATTTTGAGGTCAATATGGAATTTGGTGTTAGAGACCATGAGGAACAACTTTCATGAAGGGTGGAAAGTCATTTTGAGGTCAAGTTTGGTGTAGGAGACCATGAGGAACAACTTTCATGAAGGGTGAAAGTCATTTTGAGGTCAATCGGTTAATCAATTTGGTGGATTTTTTATTTTTAACCCATTTTAAGCATGTTAGGCTAAGTTTGGGTCAAACTTGGGCTAGCCATGGGCTAAGCTCGATTGTTTTGGTTGGTATAAAACATCATTATGAACAACTTTCATGAAGGATGAAAGTTATTTTGAAGTTGTTGTGGTTGGTGAAGAACATCATTATGAACAACTTTCATGAAGGATGAAAGTTGTTTTAACTATTGTGTTTGGTGTAAAACATCATGATGAACAACTTTCATAAAGGATGAAAATTGTTTTGAAGTATGGTTGGTGAATAAAATCATTATGAACAATTTTCATGAAAGATGAAAGTTGTTTTGAAGTTTGGGGTTGGTGAAGAACATCATTATGAACAACTTTCATGAAGAATGAAAGTTATTTTGAAGTTGTTGTTTGGTGAAGAACATCATTATGAACAACTTTCATGAAGAATGAAAGTTATTTTGAAGTTGATGATGAAAGTTGTTTTGAAATTGATTTGGTGCGTTTGGTGTAAAACATCATAATGAACAACTTTCATGAAGGAGGAAAGTTGTTTTGAAGTTGAACTTGGTGTAAAAAATCATAATGAACAATTTTCATGAAGGATGAAAATTGTTTTGAAGTTGATTTTTAGTGTAAAACATCATGATGAATAATTTTCATTAAGGATGAAAATTGTTTTGAAGTTGATTTGGTGGTCAATTTGGATGGATTTTCATGGGTTTTGATTTTAGACCCAAATTAGGCATATGGATCTAATTTGGATCAAACTTGAGCTAGCTTTAGACTAAGCTCAAATTGATTGTTGTATTTGGTCACAAATGATCTTATAAAGGATTTTCAACAAAAATTGGATGCCAATTTGAAGTCTAAGGCATATAATTGTTGAGATTTGGGGTGTTAACCAATATTGGGGCTAATTTTGGGAATTTTGGATTAAGACCAAAATCAAATGGATTTGAGGTTTCATCAAGGCCAATTGATGGTTGATTTTGATGTGTAAGAATGTTATAAAGATTTTACAATATTAATTGAGGCTAATTGACTAAGCTATGGGTTCAATTGAGTGGGATTAAGTCTTATGGTCAATATTGGGTTTTTTTACCCAAATCAAAATTGGGCTCAAATCATGGGCCAATTGAGCCTAGATTTGGTTGAGTTTGGTCATATCAAAAGTGAATTTGAGTTTAGGATTGGAATTGAGGTCAATTAAGATCAAATTGATAGACACTTGAATGGATTTGGGATATTTTGGGTCTTTAAAGGACAAGTTGGGGATTTTGATTAAAGATGATCAAATTGGCCAAATTGAGTCATGTGCTAGTTGAAAGAAATAAAATTAAGAATATTTGGGATTTATTGGGATTTTTTGAGAATTTTTAGAATTTTTGGGATTTTGGGTTAAAGGAGGGTCCCAATGGTAGTTAGGTAATTTGGGAATGTTTGGGGCAAAAGACCCAAGATTAGCATTTCAAGTAGAATTGGATAGATATCCATTCTAAATGAACCATGGATCAATGAAATCCCCATTTTGGGTCCCCATATATTGGTCTTAGCTAGGGTATCATGGGGATATTATGTACCTTAGTTCCAAACCAATACCCAGGGTCAATCCTAAGGTCAAGTAGTCCTATAGGAACTCCTCTTGAGTTTTTCTCATAATGATCTTAAGTGCTAGAGGTTAGGATTAATATGTGAAACTTCAAGTTGAGTAAAGAGAAGAGTTTTGAATTTCTAATGGTGAGGGTACCGTATGTAGACTTTCAAGTTGAGTAAATAGGAGAGTTTTGAGTTTCTAATGATGGGGGTACTAAATTTTCTAAGACTAGTCAATAGGAAAGTCCTATGGCTAGACCTAGGCTACTAAAGAAGTTTTGTAGACCTCAACCAAAAGTGAGGTCAACATTGTTCAAGTTGTGTAAAGAGAAGAGTTTTGAGTTTCTAATGGTGAGGGTACCTTTTCTAGTTTTGGAACTCCAAGTTGAGTAAAGAGAAGAGTTTTGAATTTCTAATGGTGGGGGTACCTTTTCTAGTTTTCTGGACGCTGAGTAAAGAGAAGAGTTTTGAATTTCTAATGGTGAGGGTACCTTTTCTAGTTTTCTAAGACGTAGAAAGAAGAGTTTTGAATTTCTAATGGTGGGGGTACCTTTTCTAATTTTCTAAGATTAGTCAAAGTTTTGAATTTCTAATGCTGAGGAGTACCTTTTCTAATTTTCTAAGACTAGTCAATAGGAAAGTCCTATGGCTAGACCTAGGCTACAATACCTTTTCTAATTTTCTAAGATTAGTCAAAGTTTTGAATTTCTAATGCTGAGGAGTACCTTTTCTAATTTTCTAAGACTAGTCAATAGGAAAGTCCTATGGCTAGACCTAGGCTACAAAAGTTTCTAGACCTCAACCAAAAGTGAGGTCAACAAATGGACCCCCAATAGGTGTGGAGCTAGACCTAGGCTATTAAAGAAGTTTCTAGACCTCAACCAAAAGTGAGGTCAACAAATGGACTTTTGATTTTCTAATAGTGGGGTACCTCTTCTAGTTTTCTAAGACTAGTCAATAGGAAAGTCCTATGGCAAGAAGAATTTTGAATTTCTAATTGTGAGGATACCTTTTCTAGTTTTCTAAGACTAGTCAATAGGAAAGTCCTATGGCTAGACCTAGGATTGGTACATTTTCTAGTTTTCTAAGACTAGTCAGTAGGAAAGTCCTATGGCTAGACCTAGGCTAAAAAATTTCGAGACCTCAACCAAAAGTGAGGTCAACAAATGGACCCCCAATAGGTGTGGTGTGCTGGTGTAGACCTCAACCAAAAGTGAGGTCAACATTGTTCAAGTTGTGTAAAGAGAAGAGTTTTGAGTTTCTAATGGTGAGGGTACCTTTTCTAGTTTTGGAACTCCAAGTTGAGTAAAGAGAAGAGTTTTGAATTTCTAATGGTGGGGGTACCTTTTCTAGTTTTCTGGACGCTGAGTAAAGAGAAGAGTTTTGAATTTCTAATGGTGAGGGTACCTTTTCTAGTTTTCTAAGACGTAGAAAGAAGAGTTTTGAATTTCTAATGGTGGGGGTACCTTTTCTAATTTTCTAAGATTAGTCAAAGTTTTGAATTTCTAATGCTGAGGAGTACCTTTTCTAATTTTCTAAGACTAGTCAATAGGAAAGTCCTATGGCTAGACCTAGGCTACAATACCTTTTCTAATTTTCTAAGATTAGTCAATAGGAAAGTCCTATGGCTAGACCTAGGCTACTAAATCCGTATGTAGACTTTCAAGTTGAGTAAATAGGAGAGTTTTGAGTTTCTAATGATGGGGGTACTAAATTTTCTAAGACTAGTCAATAGGAAAGTCCTATGGCTAGACCTAGGCTACTAAAGAAGTTTTGTAGACCTCAACCAAAAGTGAGGTCAACATTGTTCAAGTTGTGTAAAGAGAAGAGTTTTGAGTTTCTAATGGTGAGGGTACCTTTTCTAGTTTTGGAACTCCAAGTTGAGTAAAGAGAAGAGTTTTGAATTTCTAATGGTGGGGGTACCTTTTCTAGTTTTCTGGACCTAGTCAATAGAGAAAGTCCTATGGCTAGACCTAGGATACTGAAGAAGTTTCTAGACCTCAACCAAAAGTGAGGTCAAAGGCTTTGAATTTCTAATGGTGGGGTACCTCTTCTAATTTTCTAAGACTAGTCAATAGGACTCCTATGGCTAGACCTAGGCTACTAAAGAAGTTTCTAGACCTCAACCAAAAGTGAGGTCAAAAGTTTTGAATTTCTAATAGGGTACCTCTTCTAGTTTTCTAAGACTAGTCAATAGGAAAGCTTTGAATTTCTAATGGTGGGGTACCTCTTCTAATTTTCTAAGACTAGTCAATAGTTTTGAATTTCTAATAGTGGGGTACCTTTTCTAGTTTTCTAAGACTTAGTCAATAGGAAAGGTCTTATGGCTAGACCCTAATGGTGAAGGTACCTTTTCTAGTTTTCTAAGACTAGTCAATAGGAAAGTCCTATGGTAGACCTAGGCTTGGTACATTTTCTAGTTTTCTAAGACTAGTCAGTAGGAAAGTCCTATGGCTAGACCTAGGCTAAAAAATTTCGAGACCTCAACCAAAAGTGAGGTCAACAAATGGACCCCCAATAGGTGTGGTGTGCTGGATCTTCTAAGACTAGTCAATAGGAAAGTCCTATGGCTAGACCTAGGCTACTAAAGAAGTTTCTTAGACCCAACAAAAAGTGAGGTCAACAAGTGAAAAGATCATCACAACTTATTTAATATTCTCATGGTACAACCAATTCAAATCACCATTTCACAAAATCTCAAGACACGGAGAAAGACAGAGAAAACTACTCAGAACTCATGGAGAAGATACGACAAAACTTGGATTTCATATATAAAAGTAAAGTCATACAAACTACAATAAGTAAATACAACTTATCTCGAATTCCTCCCCACTTAGCCTCTCGAAGTTCCTTTGAATCTCTTCCATTCTTTACAGCACACAAAATTCTCCTTCGAAGCGGCAAGGAGGAAGAAATCCCTCACTTTCCTTCCACTCTTACAATCTCTTAAAGAATTCCTCACAATACCTAACCCTAAATTACACTCCCCCGGACACCCGAAGACCTCTCGATAGTCTCTGGACATTTTGGACTCCCTTTTTTCGGCCTCCAAAATGTTTCTCTTAAAGTTGTAGAAGAGTTTTCAAAAGTTGCCTAAGCGTCCCTTCAAAAATCATCCAAATTCAATGCATTTATTGAGAGAACCGTCATTCTCACTGTTGGCGGCTTCGATGGCGCCGTCGGCGGCCTTCTATAATATTTAATTCTGGACTCTCGGGAAAAACCCGACATCGGCGGCGTCGATGGCGCTGTCGGCGCCCAAGGTCAAATCTTCATATTTTGGTCCTTTTTGCTCCAAATTTGCTCCTTTTTGGATTTTTTTACTCCAATGACCATAATTCAACATACCTACAACAAAACATCAAAAATACCTTTCTTTAAAGTGTAATATCATCAAAATCAGAGTAAAATAAGTATGAAAATCTCAACATATTTTTCTTTGGTCATTCTACTACCAACTTGAGATCCATTTCTGGTATTAGACTTTAGTTGGAGTCCTTTCTTAGCTGCTCTTCTCTGTTAACAGAGGTAAATTCCTTATCATCCATAATCTGGACCACCTTTGTTGGCATTACTTACTGCGGTTGAGGCTGGCTTTGAAGGGTGGCTATGGCGGCCATCATTTTCTCTGTTCTCCTCTCCATTTGGCTTATCAATTCATCCTTTTGCTGCAGGAGCCTTTGCATCACTTCAGGATCCTCTCCCTCTGCAAGTGTTGAAGTTATGACGACGCTCGGGTCTCAGCCATATGAACCTAGGCATACTCCTCTTCGATGTAATCAGTCAAGTCTTTCTCTTCATCATTATCAGACTCATTTTTCCTTTCTTGGGACAACTACTTTAGATATGTCCTTAACTTCTCTAATGTTGCCTCAATCAAACTTCCCTTGATGCTCTTAAGATCTGCTGGTGGTGGTTGATGAACCTTCTCCTCTGAGATGGCCATGCTCTCCTTAGTCCTTTCAGTAGTCACTAGCCCGACATTTTTTTGTTGTCATACCATCTCCTTTGATGTTGATAGCTTAGGACCAAAAGGCCTATCAGCAGTACCAACATGTTTATGAGTGGTGTGGGCCTTATCATGCGGACTAGATAGTACGGTGGACAATCCATCATCTCCACTTGATCCTTTTCTCAGAAAATGGGGTTTCTCTTGCGGGACTATCCTCGATCCAAGGCGGGCTTTGGAAGGTACTCGTCTCATTCTTCTGAGAATCTTATTAACTAAACAATTTTCCTTTACTGCTAGTCTCTCGGTTATAGTTCGTAATTGAGTCATCGGCGTAGCCTTGATTTTCTTCTCTCTCCAACCCTCATAGTGGAAAGGATGAGGTGGTGTAGGAGCAATCTTTTTGATATCCCCTTCATCCTGGGCAGGAGATATTGGGTGAAATCTGCTTCCTTCCAACTGCAGTGAAGTCTCAGGTAATCCAAACTCATCCTCTGCAACATCTACAGGGGCAACATCCTCAGCAACTTTTAACTTACCTTGGCACCTTTCTTGTTTCTGTTGCTTCTCTGTGCTCGAGTCAGAGGTGTGCACCTCGAGCTAGATCCTACTTGAAACAAAGAAGGTGCTACGGGAAAAGTCGAACCTTCCGCGGTGGCAGGTTCATCATTCACTTGAATACCCTTCTCTTTTAACGAGGCAAGAATGGTGATAGGTGCAGTGACGACTAGACTGGTGGGGGGTAGTGATGACTGTCCTGTGGGTACCTCTCATGGCTCTAATAGAATTCACATAAATGGCATAATTCTTCTCAACTAGCACCCTCTTCAGGGGCGGGAACTCTTGAGTTAATCTTAGGTTGAGCTCTACTATCGACTCGACAGTCTCAGGGGTCTTATTTCTCAAAACGACGACGGTAACATCTCTGAACTTAATATCTGTTTTATCGAATCGTTGTTCAAAATTGATAACTGCTCCTTCGGGTAGCTCGCTCTTGTTCATGGCCAAATCCATCCCAGTAGCAAAGGAGAAAATTAACTTCGGTGCAGACATCTTTTGCAGAGAGGATTCAAAATGTTAGTCCCTTCCTACACTTCCCTCTGTTACAACAATTCTAGGATGAATTATGAAGTTTCCCAAAGCAAATTTTATGTTTTTAGAGTTTTCAAATTTTATCGGGCATTATCGCGTTTTGAGTTTATTAGGAAAAAGATTTAAAAGTGATGTATGCATAGTTTGTTAGAAAAAATTTAGCCACAGGAGAAAAGAGAGTGAAGGAAAAGTAAATGACCCAATCCAAAATTGAATGGGAAGGGCAAACTTTGCATCAATCTCACTTTGACGAACCGCTCTTATGCTAACACCTATTGGGAGTCCACCTCACTCTTGAGAGGTAGGAAGATACCAGAATCTCTCTGTTTAAGGGTGTTTAAACATTGGCTCGGGAATAAAAATGGAGTTGATTATACTCGCTCAAGATATGAATGAGCAACGTATGCCAACAGAAGAATGGTAGCTTGGCCCATGAGGGATATGGACTCGCAACCGATTTATGAAAGCAAAACCATCTGATCATTGAAGGAGAGAAGAGCCCTAAAAAATTGTCGGCCGTTATTTTTTTTTTCCCAGTTACAGGATGCACATAATGAGCTTTTAGAAGCCTCGATTCAGGAGGAAGCTTTTTTACAACAAAAGGCGGGGGAGGCTCATTTTGTACAAGGTGATAGAAATACTAAATATTTTCATGCTTGCATCAAGCAGGGACGTTCTAGTAATTTGGTTATTCGCATCAAAGATGAGTGTGGGAATTGGATCACGGGCAATAAGAATTTGGGGGAAAGTGTGGTTTGGTATTTTCAAAATCATTTCATCCACCATCCCAATCTTGGTACGATTGACGATGCTTTATTTGATGATGGTCGGGAGTATACACAAAATTTAGATCTTTGTGGCATTCCGAATGCCGAAGATATTTCCAGGCTTTTTCTGAGATTAATTGTAATAGGGCTCCGGGTCCTGACGGTTTCACTTCTGAATTTTATGTTAAATGTTGGAAAATTGTTCAAAATGATGTGGTTGTTTCCATTCAGAGTTTCTTTAAAGGGGAGACCCCCGAGAAATATGTCTCCACTGCCACTATGGTCCTTATCCCCAAATCTACTCATAAATCTACTTGGGACCACTTTCGGCCTATTTCTCTCACTTCAGTGATTTTGAAGGTTAACAGTAAAATAATGGTAAAAAGGTTACAACCACACTTAAATCAGATTATCGCCCAGAATAAATCTGCGTTTATACAAGGCTGGGTTATTACTGATAACATTTTGCTTCCTCAGGAACTACTACTTGATAGTGATAAGAAGTGTCGTGGTGGCAACATGATTACTAAGCTTGATATTCGTAAAGCCTATGACACTTTTAATTGGAAGTTCATTCTAGACATTCTTAAAGCTAGGGCGTTTCCTCCCTGTTTTTGCCATATTATTCATAATTGGCTAAATTCTAATCACCATAGCATTCTCATCAATGAGGAGTTACATGGTTTCTTTAATGCTGGTCGTGGGATTAAACAGGATGGTCATCTTTCACCAACTATATTTATCCTTGTTTTTTATTATTTCTAATCATAAACTTCAGAATATGTCAACACTCCAATATGATAATAAGGCTAAGGTGCTCGTTTCTCATTTAGCCTATGCCGATGATGTGATCCTTTTCTCTAAGGCTACAAAATACTCTATCAGGAGCATTTTCCAAAATTTGGAGGAATTTCAATTACTATCGGGTCTCCAATTTAATGCCACCAAATGCAATCTCTATTTTGATAGATTTGTGAATCATCATATTATTGTGTGGGTGCCTAATTTCACTGGTTTCTCTATTTCAAATCTTCCTATTAAATATTTAGGTGTCAACTTACGTAAAGGGCGTATTAGACAATCTCAGCTGGATCAGGTTGTGGACAAGATAAGAAAATCGATGCTTGATTGGAAAAATAGTTTTTTCTCCTTTGGTGGCCGTATTACAGTTCTTCGAAGCATTATTCAATCTATACCTTTGTATGCTCTGCAAGTTATTCACATCAAAAAGAATACTCAAACGATCCTTGAACGCTGCTTTAATAATTTCCTATGGGCAGGTGTTGACCTCACTTTTGATTGAGGTTTAGTTTTTCCTCTTTAATAGCCTAAGGTCTAGCCATAGGACTTTCCTATTGACTATTCTTAGAAAACTAGACATGGAACTTCACCACTAGAAATTCCAAACTCTTCTCTACTCAACTTGAAATTCCACATGTTGGTCTCAACCTCTAAGGTCTAGCCATAGGACTTTCCTGTTGACTATTCCTAGAAAACTAGAAAAGGAACCCTCACCAAGGTCTAGCCATAGGACTTTCTTATTGACTATTCTTAGAAAACTAGACAAGGAACCCTCACCATTCCCAAACTCTTCTCTACTCAACTTGAAGTTCCACATATTGGTCCTAACCTCTACCACTTAGTAGGCTTCTTCTCTACTCAACTTGAAGTTCCACATGTTGGTCTCAACCTCTAAATACTTAGTAGGTGTCACATATTATTCCTAACTTTTAGCACTTGGTAGGTGGGGTCATTATGGGGGAACTCAAGATGAGTCACCCTTAGGACTGTTGAACCTTAGGGTTGGCCCTCGATGTTGGTCTAGGGCTAAGGCACTCACTTGCAATCATTTACACTCACAATCACTCACTACCCTAAACTTAAAATTGTTGGGTTCTGGTCCCTTGATACTTTTGGGAGACTCCTATAGGTGGTAACCCATTAGCCCTAGGCTAGGGTTTGACTAAGATCACTACATAGAGGACCCCAAATGAGGTTTATATTGGTCCATGGCTTATTAATGGTGATTGGTACTCCAACTCTACTAAGATACCCAACTTAGCCTTTTGCCCCTAAACTGCCCCAAATTACCTAGATACTCTTGGGACCCTAAGTTTGGCCAAAATTCCCAAAGTTACTCAAAATACCCAACTTGGTTCAAAAATCATTTCAAACACCTTGAAAACACCCAAGCTACCCAAAATCCCCAAACTGGTCAAATTACCAAAATACCCCTTTTTAGCCCAAAATTCCAAAAATTCCAAAAAAATCCAAAAATTCCCAAAACCTCTTAAATATTCTCAATTTCATTTTCCTCAACTATCACATAATCCAATTTGGCCAATTTGATCATCTTTGATCAAAACCCCCCAAATTGCCCTTTAAAGGCCCATATTTTCCCCAAATTAGCTAAAATGTCTAGCCAATCAGTATCAATTTACCCCAATTTAAATTATAAACTCAAATTATCCCTTGATATGACAAATCTAGACCAAATCCAAGCTCAATTGGTCCATCATTTGGACCCAAGTTTGATTTAAACCAAAAACCCAATTTTGGCCCTATGACTTGGTTCCACCAAATCGAACCCATAGCCCACTCAATTGGCCATAATTTGTGTTGAAAAACCTTCATAACATCCCCATACATCAAACTTGACCTTAAATTGGCCTTGGTGAGACCTCAAATTCATTTGATTTCAACCTAAGTCCAAAAGCCCCAAATTTGCTCCCAAATTGGCCATGTCTCAAAATCTCACCAAATTAAGGGTCTTAGCCCCAAAATTTTCACTCTATACCCTCATGAAAAATCTTTACAACATCTCCCTTGATCATGTGGACCATTCAATTTGGACTTAGCCAAAGGCTAGCCCAACCTAGACCCATGTCTAACCCAGCATGCCCAAATTAACCAAATTTAAAAAATCCTTCAAATTGACCTACCAATTGAACTCAAAATCACTTCACCCCTTCACCAAAAATCTTTTTAACAATCATATACACAATTTTGATCAATAAATTGGGTCAATTGACATGGTTAACCTAGCCAAAACCCAAGTTTTGGTCATTTGCACTCACTTGAACCCTTTCATCAAAAATTGACTTAACCATGCCTAAGTTACCAAAGTAATGATTTCACAGCCACCAAAACCTTCCTAAAGACCAGGATAAACCCTCATAAAATTACCATGACAAGCTATGGACCAATGGATCCGCAAATTAAGCGATTTTGTCCTTTTTTGGACCTAACTTGAGATATCTCCAACATCATCACTTACCCTTGGGAGATAATCATCATTAGCCACCCCTGACTTCCCTGAGCCAAGAGGTGACCAATTCCTGGGTGGCCAGACACCTTGGTGGCTGGAAAATGGCCAAAACCATGGCCAAGATAAGGGATTTTTACCCAATTCAAACCCAAAGGCCAAATCAACCCAGCTGCTCATTGGAGCTTCTCTTCCCTTCACATAAGCAACCAAATGCACCCCTCAATTGGCTTTGGATGCCAGCCTAGGCCATTTTATTTAAACTCCCCCTCCATGGAAAAAAAGAGAGAGCTTGAATTTCCTTGGGGAGACGCTATAAAATTTCTTCAAGGGCTTCCTGGAGACCTCTTGAGCTTAACAAAACCTTCCATATCCACTCAAAGTCATTGGTCGAGTTCAATTTGAAGCTCAATTTCAAGGCCGAAACATGATATTCTCCAAACCTCCACCAAATCCAAATTAATTGCACCCATACCATCCCAACATCAAGAGAAGAAGATCCCCACAAAAACCCCATCACCTGGCCACCCTAAGGTGGACTTCGAGCAAACCCCCAAATTAGCCTTAGTTGAATTTATGTCTAGGCATTTCACCACGAGCAGAGGCTCCATCCCTTTGTTCCCGGGACCCAGACAAAGCTTCTACAAGAATCCAATCAAGGCTACCCCTCTTGGACCAAGGTATTGAAAGTTAACCCTGAACCAAGATTCTTTCAATTATTCATGAATATAAATTTAATTTAAGGGTTCATCAACCGTATGGATGTGTTTGACCAGTCAAGACAAGCATTTAAAAAAAATCGCACTCAATTTCATTGAGAATCGAGTGAGATATTAACATTTTAAAATGGACGGTTTTCGGGTCCAGTTCATTTGGGATGATGACCCGTGACCGTCAGATTGAGCGTGTATTGATTGGGCGGCCCTGATCGCGTCAGACGGAGCGTGGTCCGATAGGGGCAGAGATGAGCTGGTTGGCGGTGCCTAATCAGGAAGCGACACATGGCCTGTTCGACCCGTACGTGTTTGACATGGATAAGTAGAAAAATAAGGGCTTTTTCTTATTTATTTAATCCCTAAAACTTCAAAAATACATAACTTTAGGTAGAAAAATCACAAAAATAAAATAAAAATACCCTCTTGCTTAGTGAACAGAGGAGAATAATGTGGAAATAATTTTAAGTCCATGTGATGCATATTTTATTTTTAATTAATTAAACACTGATTTGAATCTTTTGATTCTCCATGCATATATGTATTTCATTATAGCTTGAAATTTTAGTATGTTGTTGCCTCTGTCTTACGGAACATCCGCTGATTTTTCTGAAGTCAGAGGAGGTCCCTAGACAGAGAATCACATTTTTCAAGTTTATGTACATTATTTGCTTAAAATAATCATGAAAATTAGCATCTTGCTTAGAAAAACCCAAGAAAATTTTTGAAGATTTACTATGACCACAGAACCCTTTAGGAAAATTTTTCATAAGTCAAGTCATTTAAAATGCTCCTAATCTTCAAAAACCCTAAATCACTAAGATAATTAATTTTGAAAAATACAAACAATAAAATGACTTGATTTTTGATATTCACTGCTATTTAAGATCTAGAAAACTCCCCATAAAAATTTCAAAGCATTTTGAGTCCATTTGATGGCCTAAATTGATTTTTCAAGTTAAATATCTTTTTTTGGCACTTAAATAATTTTTTAAAAATCAAAATATAGCTCAGGAATTAATAAAAAAATTATTGTTTGAGTTCTCTGTGATCAAGGGTATTATCTAAAAATAAAATGATATTTAAAATAAAATTTAATTTTTAGCGTATTTTAAATATTTAAATAATTAAGAATCCTTAAAAATAACAAAAATAATAAAAAACTCATGAAAATATTCTAAATTACTTCCTAAGCACTTAGGAATAATTAGAATATTTTTCCTGATTTTCTAAATAAAGAAACTGAATTTCAAAGCTTAAAAATAATATTTAAAGGCTAAAAATGAGTTTTCACTCAAAATAATTCCAATAAATAAAAAAAAATTCAAAAAAATTTAAAATCTTCTCCTTTGTGTTCTCTGACCTCATGAGGTCTTTTTAAAAATACAAAACTTAATTTTGCTCATTTGAAATATTTTATATTTAATAAATACTTCAGAATTTAAAATAATTCTTAAAATTCAGATAAAACTAAAAAAAATCATGAAATTTCGTCCAAAGGCTTCTCTGGTCTAAGCCTACCTCTAGTAAAAATTTCAAGGGATTAGGATTTACCTTGGTCAAGTTAAGAATTTTCTTTAAAAAATCCTATTTTTACATGAAAATAATTATATAAAATAAATTAAATTTTGAAAAATCACATTTTCTCCTATGATGTCTTAATTGACCCATGAATAAGGTAGGATAAAAATTTCAATGTCATTTGAATTGAATTTGCAAATTATGAAGTGTTAGAGCCTTAGGGGCAAATGTGTAATTTTAGAAATTTAGCCTTAATTAACATTTAGGCTTAATTCAAGGAGGGAAATGGGTAACCTCTGATCTTAATTTGGATATTTGAAACACAAGGGGTTAATTGGTAGAAACCAATCTCATTTTCTTAATTGAAAAAGATAATAAATTTCTAAATTATTAAAATTTGGAAGTTTATTAAAATAAAATGAACCCAGGACTTATTGACTTTTGAAGTCAATAATTAATCAATTTAATACCCCTATTTTGATTTTCAAATAAAATTAACAATTAATGATTTTCAAATAAAATTCAAATTATGAATCATGACCACCTAAAGCTTAAACTTTTCAAAACTAATTAAGACACTCACCTAGGTCTTGAGGGATTAATAGTGACTTAAGCTAAATCAAGTTTCATTTTAATGAGGATTAGAAAAGTAAACATCATTTAAAATTAAAACATCTTTCAAACACTACAAGCCCAATTTGGACCAAAATTTGGTTAAGTGTTCCAATAACACTAACTTGCCTCTTTAAGGGTCTTCACCCACATCAAAATTTGGCTAAGTGTTCCAATAACACTAACTTGCCTCTTTAAGGGTCTTCACCCACATAATATTTAAAATTAAATTATATATGATGATTACTCTATTCTTAGGGATAATTGATACATCAATGTTCATTGAGCATTAGGGTGTTTTATAGGATGAATTATTAAGCAACATAATAAGTTTAAAAGAACTCGGGATCTTTCACCAGGCAGCGAGAGAGTAACACGGACCTGTTTCTTTCTCTAGATCTGTTGGATACCTCGGAGATCTACTAAACTTAATATGTTTTGCTTGACAAAATCATCCTTAATTAAACTCCTAAGGGTCCACCAAGATATGACATAAGGTTAAGGAAACTACCAAATCCTTACTTTTTTGCCTCTACATGAACTGCCCTCACATGCATTTTAAGTTTCAGGTGGTGGAACGAGAAGACTCGTCAGATACGCTTTTACAGTTTTCAGCATCGTCTTTCTTGTACTTTTATGCTTACACAAATTCGCATGCTAAACAACGATGTCACCCTGCATCAAAACCAAAACCAAAACCAAAACTAAAATCAACCAAGATAAAATTCACCGGAAAACCAAAACCAAAACCAAAACTAAAATCAACCAAGATAAAATTCACCGCCACAACATTCAGCCACATAACCAAAACCAAAATTAAAAATCAACCAAGATAAAATTCACCGCCACAACATTCAAAATTAAAACCAAAACCAAAACTAAAATCAACCAAGATAAAATTCACCGCCACAACATTCAAAATATGACCAACTCAAAATTTAATACAAACCCACACAAAACTACAAATTGCTACTAACTTAAGATGTATCTATCGGATGATCGGGAATTCCTCAGAGGAGGTAACCTACAGTTGCTAACGAGGCTTCCAACGGTCTAAATGAAATTATGGAACTCATTAAGTTGAGTTTAGTAAATTCATTTTGACTAAGTGAATCCAATAGAAAATAGTGTTGTCGGAACAAGGGAACCGTAGGATTCTAACTAGTATCGCTCTAATCAACTTTAATATGCCCCCATAAAATTTAACGAACTTCAACCATAAGGCCACCTGATTTAACATTATAACTTGACACACTAGAAAACTCAAACTCGTTGCGGCAAGGAGCTTGGAGCTAGCTTGGTGGGCAGCACGGCCATCTTCAACAGCAAAATCTGTCTTCCCATCGCGGCGAGGAGCTTGGAGCTAGCATGGTGGGCAGCACGGCCATCTTCAACAGCAAAACCTGTCTTCATTGGCTAAACCAATCTTACTTCCTTAAATATAAACAACAAAGTCATAGGACTTCGAGGTTGCTTGCTTATGCAACATAAATCCTCACCTTATCTTTAGGCCTTCGTGTAGCCCTGCTATACAATATAAGCCCTAACTCATCTTAGGATTCCGAGGTTATCATTTGTCACGACCTAAATCCTCACATCTTTCAGGCTATTTGGGACTTTGAGGTTGCTTGCTTATGCAACGTAAATCCTCACCTTATCTTTAGGCCTTTGTATCCTGCTATATAATATAAGCCCTAACTCGTCTTAGGATTCTGAAGTTGTCGTTTGTCACGACCTAGTGTTATACAATATAAGCCCTAACTCGTCTTAGGATTCCGAGGTTGTCGTTTGTAACGACCTATGCTATACAATATAAGCCCTAACTTGTCTTAGGATTTCGAGGTTGTCGTTTGTCACGACCTAAATCCTCACATCTTCTAGGTTATTTGTATGATCGTTTCACACAAATGTAAGCCCTAAATAATAAAATTGACAGAATGGAATACCAAAATATTTCTCCTCAAAGCTGAAGCCAAACATTAGGATAGCTTGGGAAGTCACCGGGGTTCTCCTTTGGATCCATGACATCCCCTAGTTCTTCATCCTTTGGACTCTACAAAAAAATGTTCCAAATTTGAACCAATCCCCTTTCACACCTCTATGTCCGATCTCATTGAAAAGTCCTACCCTTTGAAACTCCTTGAAGATAATATTTCCTAATTTTTATCGAGTCTTCTTAAAGGACTTTGGTCATTTAAGATGTAATTAACTATAGAGGCTTACCCTTATAGGAAGCATGTATGAATCTAGCTTAATATAAACCCTATTTAATTCTTTATATTAAATAGGGGAACTTGTTGGCAAATACAACGCAGACCAAACAGACGTCATACTTTTCTTAGTTTATTTGATCGAGCCTCATCCTCAAGTCTTGTAGACCAAACGGATGTCATATATTCCTTAGTTTATTTGATCGAGCCTCATCCTCAAGTCTTTAGAACAAACGGACGTCATGTATTCCTTAGTTTATTTAATTGAGTCTCATCCTCAAATCTTGTGTTTATCCTTCGGGATAGATACAGGATTTGAGGTACAACACTTTTTCATTTAAACTATGAAAAATATGGTGTCAGTTTGATTTCATATTTTTCTAAAACTAAATATATATGTAAATTAAAACGTCCTTCCGAAACGGGCGACGAGATTTCGATTCCGGTGACCAACAGCTTCTTACGGGTAACTTCTCCAAACAAAAATAGCGCCGACAGTAGGTACTCTTTCGGGCAAGAAATGGTGTTCGTGGAAGGTTTTTTGTAAACCTACGTTTGTGGGTGGCTTGGGTTTCAAGCAACTTCATCATATTGCTAAAGTTAATCTTTTTAAGCATTGGATTAATTTTCGAAGTGGTAAATCTTTATGGGATGATTTTTTATATAAAAAAAATTACAAGAACAATCACCCAACTACTGTGGTGTGGAAGAAAGGGGACTCTAGGATGTGGAAAAGGCTTATTCAGGTTAGAGAATGGGCCAAGGACTTTATTTTTTGGGATTTGGGTTATGGTAATGTTTTGTTTTGGCATGACTCTTGGTCTCAGATTATTTTCATACGTGAGGATGTGGTGAATAATGATCTTATTGTCTCTGATACCTGGTTGAATGATTCTTGGAACCTTCCCTTTCTTACTCATTTGGTAGGGGTTGAAAATGCTGATTTTATCTCCTCTATTTCTTTTGATAGTCAAAAGGCTGATACTCCTATGTTGAAGGTTCAGTCTAATGGTTCTATTTCTAAAACTATATATAATGCGACACATATTTTTCAACCCACGCTTTGAGGGAACATTATTTGGAACCGTGCACTTACCCCCTCAATGTCTTTCTTAGCTTGGAGATTGTTTCACCGTTTACTTCCTTGTGACGGCATACTTAAACTCAAGGGCTTAATGATGACTTCCTGTTGTTCTTTGTGTAAAAATCATGAGGAAACCATGGAACATTTATTTTTCTCTTGTCCGTTTTCCCTATATATATGGAAGTTAGGGGGACTGTGGTTTAGCACTACATTGTTTCCGGCGGAAGACTTTATATCCACCACCTTTTTGTGTAACCTGGGTCGAAGGAATAATCATTTTCTACAAATTTATCCTTATATTGTATGTTGGTTCTTATGGATGGCCCGGAATGAAGTTAAGCACAATAATGGAAAAGCTATTTTTTCTTCTGTTTTCTCCAATATTTTATCTTATAGCCTTAAAGTTTTCAAGTTGTGTGGCATGAAGGACTCTTTCTACTCTGGTATCAATTATTTTGACTCTTTGGGTCATTCTACTCTGGGTCGGATGACACCGTCGCACCTACCAACATTGGTTAGATGGCGTCATCCGTCTTTGGGGAGGGTGAAGATTAATACGAATGCAAGTTGGAGTTGCGTTGGTGCTGTTTTTAGCTGAGTTGCTAGAAATGATAAGGGGCACTGCATTCTATACTTTGAATCTCCTTGTTATGATGACTCAGCTTTACAAGCGGAAGCCCACACAAATTTAATGGCGGTTAATATTGTCATTTTATTGAATTGGCATAACTTTCAAATTGAGACTGATTCTAAGATTCTCTATGAGATTTTAAATATAGGTATGCAGGTGTCGTAGGACATTTCGTACTTTATTAATCAGATTAACCAGCTTTCTTCTTCTATTACTATCGCCTGGAGCTTTATTCATAGGGAGGGTAATAGGTCGGCAAATTTGGCAGCTAAGCTGCGTGCCACGACGCCTTCCATTATTGTGGGAATGGTCCCCTCCATTAAAAGTTTTAATTCATGGAGATTCCCTGGATGCACCTTATGTTCGAAATGGTTAGGAATGTTAGGGAGTTTTGTGGCTTATTGGTTTTCAAGCTTGGGAGGGATGTGTCATCACATGATGTTTTTTTTTGTTCTTTTTTCTAAAAATTTGGTGGATGGCTTTCTCAGGAAAAAAAATATATTAGCTTTGATGGGGCATAGATCTCTCAGGTTGACAATTTCTATTTTTTGTTCCACGCATGGTTGGAGTTTTTCCTCTCTTATGCATAAGCTGGAATCCTTTTATGGTTATTCGTACTGCTGCTATGTTTCCAAGGGAATTTGGTGTGGATGCTGGTGTTTGATTTTTGGAATATATGTTATTTTATTTTGGAATCTCAGCAAAATCTTCGTACATCGGCGGGACTTCATTTTCTTACCAATCGTTTGGAACTATGTCTCAAAACTCCCTGTTATGGATTCATGTGGTTTTGCAGCTGTTTGTCCGTACCCGGAGATAAAGATTTTTGGTTTAATATGCTGTGTTTCATTTCATCTATGGCAGCTTTTTTTTGGTACTTTCTGCCGCCTCCGGTTCTGTTGTTTTTTGGTATACATACTTGAATTTATTTTTTTATACGGAATTGTGATGTGGAACTTTATTTTATTTTTATTTAGGGTGTTTGGTGTGGAGTTGTATTTTGAAGAGGTACCCCCTAAGAAGAGCATTATGTATTTTTTTACTATTTTGATAGTGGGAGAATCTCATCCAACCCCATTTTTGTAACCTTTTTTAGTGATTAACACGTATGGAGCCAAATAATGCTCCTTCCCTTAATATATATATATATATAATCTTCCTATTACTCTGTAAAGTTGGCATTTCATTTATAACTCTCTAGGGATTTTCTCTTAAAATGGTTACTGTGCTATTTATGCTTTCTAATCTATGGAATAAATGTGTTGTGGACTCAAACACAGCTGGTTTAAATGTGTCACACTCAACCGTATTGCCCACAACTTACTTCGATTTTGCAAGAGACCGGACCAATATTGATCCCGTTAAATTAGGGCAAGAAAGTGTTCCAAAAAGAAATCAAGTGCGTTAAATCTCAGCTTAGGTTGTCGAACTACTAGTCAAATGTGAGTGTAAACTGTATATGATGCACAATATCCGTACCGCAATATTTTAGGCAGACATGGGAGT
>JXCR01109311.1:2657-14667 GCA_002079205.1 Phalaenopsis hybrid cultivar
TTTTAATAATTTATTGATCACCCAAAGTCACGCTTCTGTCACTAGAGCTACTACTAAAATTACATTCTATGTATTCAGTTTTAGTTCTACTTAAACGAAGGCCTTTAGACTCCAATGTAGACCTCCATAATTCAAGTTTTTCCTGGGTTTTTTCTCTCGTTTTATCCACGAGAAGAATATCATCAGCAAAAAAGCATACACCAAGGTACATCCTCTTGTAGATGTCCAGTAAGACCATCCATAACTAAAGCAAAAAGATATGGGCTTAAAGTCGATCCCTGATGTAATCCAACAGAAATAGGAAAATATTTTGTCAATCCTCCTTCAGTTTGAACACAAGTAACAGCTCTAGTATACATATCTTTAATTACTTGAATATAAGTCATATCAACACATTTCTTCTCGAGAACTCTCCAAAGGATATCTCTTGGAACCTTATCGTAAGCTTTTTCTAAATCCAAAAGAAAATAAGAGGAAGCAGACAAAAAATAAGTAACAAGATATAAAAGACAATAGGATATAAAAGATGACAAGTCATAAAGATGACGGGGCACGACAAGAAGGTAATTAACAAGACTTACAGCCAAAAAAAAAGGAGGAAGAACTACTCTCACTTTCGAAGAGGAAGAGGATCTTTTATGGAGGAACACAAAGATAGTATATTTTCTCTACCCTGTCTATTCTTAAATGAAGAAAGAAATAAAAAAGAGAAAGATAATAAATGAAGAAAGAAATAAAAAAGAGAAAGATAAGGAAGAAAAAGACATATATTCCATCCCCTCATTTAAGTCTCTCCTTTGGGATGACCACACAAAAGAAACCCTCTCTGTCATTTAAACCTCTCCTTTGGGACGAGCGAGCCAACAAAGCCTCTACTTTGGGACGAGCGAGCCAACAAAGTCTCTCCTCCGGTACAAGCCAAAAGAACCTCTCCTCCGAGATGAGCAAATAAAGTCTCACCTTCGGGACGAAGCAACAAGTTTCTCCTCTGGGGCGAGCCTATAAAGCCTCTCCTCCGGGACGAGCCTATAATGCCTCTACTTCGAGATCTCCTCCGGGACAAGGCCTCTCCTCCGCAACGAGCCAACAAGGCCTCTCCTCTGCGATGAGCCAACAAAGCCTCTCTTCTTGGATGACTAAACAAAGCCTTTCCTCTAGGATGAGTAAACAAATAATCTTCTCAAAAATAGATCCACGAAATATCAAATCTAAAAACACAAAAACTTAACCAATAATTTTCTAAAAAATCTATTTATCAAAAGCC
Source organism: Phalaenopsis hybrid cultivar (assembly GCA_002079205.1). Classification (NCBI taxonomy): domain Eukaryota; kingdom Viridiplantae; phylum Streptophyta; class Magnoliopsida; order Asparagales; family Orchidaceae; genus Phalaenopsis; species Phalaenopsis hybrid cultivar. Next base: position 3,922 of record JXCR01109311.1, read on the forward strand.
ATGAAAGGACTGATATATAACTAAGTCCAACTAGATGCTTATAAAATAGTATTTTCTGTACTAATGAGTTTCATTCATATCGTAACTTCATCTCCAAGAAATAAAAAACTTGAGGGCATTATCCATAGCCAGAAAATGACACCTCACCAAAACAAGATAATCCATCGCCTGAATCACGCAAGCTGGGATTCCCTCTTTTCGCCGACCACCTCCAGTTGTTCGGCCACCAGCTCCTGGGGTAGGCCAACCTGCTCTAGCTGGCCGACCCTCTCGGATCAGCAACCAACTATTCTGGACGGCCTCCTTAGGTCTGTCAACCTGCTCCAACTGGCCAACTCCTTGGATCAGCACTCAGCTCCAACTAGCCGGCCCCCTCAACTCAACCACCGACTCCTCAAGTCAGCCACCCTACTCCAGCTAGCTAGTCGGCCGCCTTGGTCGGCCACTCTGCACCAGCTAGCCGATCCCCACGAGTCAACCACCAACTCCTCAGGTCGGCCTCATCAAGTCGACCACCTAGCTCTAATCGGCCGCCTTGGTCGACCACCCCCAGTAGTCAGCCACCCAACGTCGACATACTCCAATGCTTCAGAATACAAAAGTACCAAAATACCTTGTACTGCCCTCCTTCAATCAAGGGCACTGTTGTGATATTATTTTTTTTATTTCCCTCATCCATAAATAGAGGACCTTTGGCATGTGTTAAGGGCCCCAGAGGCTCTCTCTCAACCCCCATGTAAAATGCAACTCCCCTTCTTCCAACTAGACTTAGAGCAAGTGGATGCGGAGATCCGGTCTACTAACTACTTCGGTGATGATCTAATTTTCTACCAGGACCAGCTCCGCTACAGCCTTTGACTGTCAATATCTAACGAGGTTAGATTTTCAACTTTTATGGCATTATCCCAACCCAAGTCAAGCCAAAATCGATTGCTATACTGATAACCTAGTGATTTATCTATGCTGACGAAGCATCCCTTAGTCGCATGAATTGTTTTCGCACATATTCTCGCCAGATGGATATGTGCTCTTTGGTACGATTCAAAAGTTTCATTTAATCAGCTTGGAAAACAAGATGAAAGACTAGAAACTCCATTATTTGATGGGTGTATGTGATGATTAGGGCATCTCAACAAGAGTCACGGGTAGCTCGTTTAATGAAAAGAAAACTAATTTCTACCCTGGTGAAAGCAACGAAGCAAGTCATACTCGGTCGGCAATTATCAGTAGTTCAATATATTGATCCCTAAACGTCAATCGAATGTTGAACCCATTGGAATATGGCTCCATGACGAAAGAAATGTGGGCCACATTTGATGAGTTCGAAGAGAAGACAATTAGAGAAAGTTGAGCGACTCTCTAAAAAGATATCAAGAAAAAGGAAAAAGACAATTAGTTCCTTCGTCTAAGAAGAAGTAGAAGAAGATGAGTGAACCGAAGAGGAAGGCGCGATTGGAGGGCACATATCAGCTTCAGATTTCATTCACTCAGTTTAAAAACATCTGTTGTTATTCAGAATAAGGTGTCAAGTGAATTAATGCTAATTGAAAGAAAACGCCCCTCGGTGATAATAGGTGATTCGGGGGACGATGTGACTCCCTCCCTTTATCTAATTGATATTGATGGATCGTCAAGGTATATTTCGACTCAAGTGACCTTTCAACTAGCTTCGACTGATTTTATACATCCATCGGAAAGGGCTGAGGCAAGTCGTCGGTCTCCAGAAGTGGGAGTTGTAGACGAATCTGATAGTGGAGAATCAATGAAAAGCGAAAGAAAAAGCCCTCTTTCCGTTGAGTCAGCCGAACTTAGGCGTAAGGGCAAGACCATCTCCTCTGATCCTTCTCTCCCTAGTCATCCAAGAAGTAAGGAGGGAAGGATTGTTGGATTTGAGTGCAAAAGGACAGGCCAAAAGTTTATAATAACTCTGATTAGAGTCTCAACTTGGTCGATATTGAGAGAGATTGGCTTCCCCTAAACTCAGTATCTACGGGTTATGCTTCCACAATCGCGGACATTCTTTGGTCTACTAATTTAGATAAGCAACTTGATAAACTTTACCTGGTCGAATTATGCCAACTGCTCGGTCGTTACCAACCCTTGGACTACACCTCAACTCATCATCCGATTTCTATTTACTTATCAATGAGAGAAAGGCTTGCCAAATCTGATAAGAAGGCTAGAAAATACCGGGAGTGGATAGAGTTGGTGATAGTGAGGGCAGCTGAGGCGGAGTTTGATCTAAGGGATGCACGGGTGCAATTGAAGATTGCATAGAAATGGATTTTGGTGGTCCAAAGGAAGAATGCTATATTGATTGAACAAATGTCTACTATGACAACTGTCGAAGAACTCCTCCTTGCTCAAGTGAAATACTTGGAGATGAGTAGCAAAATTGTTACTAAAGAATTTGTTTGAGTGTTGATGGTTGACCCCGAGTATTCCAACTTTGAAGAATTCAAAAAGCTACGATGTTTCTTCTGCTTCTAAACGTCGCGGGGAATTTGAAGGCGACAATGTGGCAGATGATGGATCGTTCAAATCTCGCCCTGAAGACCCGTAGATTCAGACTTTCCCTTTTTTTAAGTGTAAATACTTGAATTTTGTAACAGCATCCATATGAATGAAATATAATATTTTGGTCGACTACTACTTACGATTATATGTTTGGCTATGAAGTAGTTACTTCGTTTATATATAATTCATTCATTTTTTTAAATAAATTTTTTTTGTCAAACACAAGTTCAAAATTTATAAAAAGAAACATAGAAATATTTTATGCTTTTTTATTCGCTTTTTGGAGCATTGTACGCAGCTTGTATCTCGATAACCTTGAGTTACGGTGTCTTTTAGCTGTTTTATTTGCGACTAAGTGTAATAATGCCTTTTAGTCAACTTCGGTGCGATCAAGCGCCGTAACATCTTTTGGTCATTTTTTGTGCGATCAGACATCATAACGTTTTTTGGTTGTCTTTAGTGCGACCAAGTGTCGTAACGCTTTTTGGTCATCTTCGGTGCAACCAAGAGTCGTAACGTTTTTTTGTCATTTTTAGCAAAACCAAGTGTCGTAATGTTTTTTGGTCCTTTGGTGTGATTAGGCGTAATAATGCTTTTTTAACTTTTTTTTGTAGAATACTCGAGTTCCACAAATATTTTTATTTTTTACTCTGCATATTACCAACATATTTTAAAAAGAAATAAAATTGATCTATTGTTTAATATTTTAGTCAACTATCCTTACGAGTCTTACCAGAGATTAACCCTATTACGTTTAATCGATCGAATTTTTGTCCCGATCAATTTACTCCTAAAACTTGGTATGAATCTTATCGTTATCAATATGGATAACCACCAAGACATATTTCTGGGATGATTCATACTACGTTTTTGCGGATCTTATCGCTAGTGAGCAGCAAACCATCTCTGAAAACTAAACCTTATCGAAATTGAAGAATGGGTTTGTGACTTGAAGGTTCATGATTTGTCGATCAACTCATTAACATTACAGTCGATCGATTTCGATGCGTACCTTTTTGCTTGATGGGTTAAGTTTCCCGAGCATTGAAAACGACCATCGAACGTTGTTTGATTGGGTTGGGTTTCCGAGGTCTAAGAGACCCTACATGATTGTTGTATTCGACCAGCAGCCTCGTATCCATCCCATGATCTTTGGTGGGCCAGCTTTAAACGTAGCTTTAATGTTGAGCAAGCTTAAGTTGTTGAGTTGTCTTGTCATGATGGGACCTCTACAAGCTTTTGTCGAGAGATTTTTGTCTTGTTGACATTTCCTTCTATAAAAAGGGAGAAACGAGTTTGTATCTTGCATCCATACGAGAAGTTAGCGGGTTAATACAACATGTAAGAATCTTCTCAATTTTTCTGTGGAGTTAGAGGTGGAGGCAGCCTACCATCTACAAAAGCTATGGGCCTTGCAAGGGCCATGCATTAGCTTTGCTTTTTCTTCGAGTCGAGTGTCTAAGGAGGAAACTTTCTCTACGTCGGGTGTCAAATGCAACACCAGCCGTGATTTGACACCGCATGAAGTTACCTCCGCAAACGGATGTGGTGAACCCTTAAGAACAGTGTCGTTGGGCCATGTTCCAACAAAGCGTAATACATTTGTTCATCGGTTGCTGCCAGAAGTGGAGTCAACTCCATACCACTAGTGGCGAAGGAGTGGGACTTGCAGTCTCCTGGCAGCGGTATCGCCTTTCTCTCGCTCTCTCTAGCTCCCCGGTGTTTCTCCGTTGTGAGAAAAATATGAGAATGTGGAGAGAGCGACGAAAATACTGGTTTTGGCAAGAGCTTATTGGCTGAGTTCCAAAAGAAGCTTTTGCCTCCCTCTTTGAAGATTGTTCGTAAAAAGATTTGTAGTGGTTGAATCTTTTGTGTTTATTGTTGGCTTAATGTTTTGTACATTTAGACCGAGATAATAAAAAAGTGAGATTAAGTTTAACAATAATATTGTTTCTCATATTATACTACAAATAGAAAGTAAATTTTTTTGTTTGTGGATAAAATATTTTGAGGATGTCCCTACTCCACGTTCGTGGAAGGACTTTCTCCGTGTATGTCTTTAACTTATACGCACCAGGAGTAACTTGTTGGTCCATGATGAACGAACCAACCCATGTTTGATCAAGTTTTTTGATCGACTGAGCTCTTGTAGATGGATCAACCTTCTTTAGAACTAGATCACTTGCAGCAAATGTCTTTTCACGCACACGTTTGTAGTAGTAAAGGGCTACCCTTTTTTACTTCCTCTTGTCGTAGAGTAGCATTCGTTCGAATTTATTCTCACAGGTCAAGAGCAAGCGAAGCTCCTTCATTCACTCCTTGTCAATCAGTCAGCTCTTCCTCTTCAAAAGACGTTGTTGTCACGACTCTTTGACTATGAAGATTATATTTAACTGGTAAGATGGCTTCCATTCCGTGGGAAAGCATGTAAGACGTTGGACCGGTCGATTATGTTGGAGTGGTCTGAATGGCCCAAAGGACTGAAGAAAGCATATCCGCCCCTTTACCTTTTGCACCATCAACGTTCTTCCTTAATAAGTTTAAGATGATCTTGTTTGCGGCTTCAGCTTGACAGTTTGTTTGGGGATGATGTACGGATGAAACTTTAAATTAACTCCCTAACTCTGGCAGAAATCTCACACTCTTTGATCAACAAACTAAGTTTTGTTATTTGTAATGAGTGCTAGGGGAGAGCCATATCGACTAATTATTTATATCCAGATAAAATTTTGAACCACGCTTACAGTGATTCGAGCGAAAGCTTTAGCTTCAATCCATTTAGAAGGAGAAAATGCTCTGAGAATGTCCATCCCCCATATGGCGAAGGTTAGGAGCTAACAATCTGTTATAATTTCTGAGCGGGTTGGTGTTGTAGCAGAGCATATATCTGACATTGTTCGCACCTTCCGGAAAACTATTTTGCGCCTTCAAGAGGGTTGACCAAAAATAACCTTGTGTTTGTACTTGATGAGCTAAAGTTTTTTCTCCTAAATGCCTTCTGCATTCACTTGAATGTACTTCTCGAAAGATGTCTTCCACTTCGCTCTCTTTGACGCATCACAAAAGCAAGGACGTGGTTGAACTTCGGAATAACATGTCCCAATGAGAAGATATTGGGCGACTTTGAACTTGAATCTTTGCAGATACGTTATTGTTTCATGAATTTCATTTGTTTGTAAGCAGTGGATTAGGCTCCAGCTAACATTTTTCATCATTCACTTCTATTTCCATTATTTACGGCTCTTCAATGGACGGCAAAGAAGCTTCTGGGGTGCTCGGTTACCAACGCATGTATTGTTTGACAAGAGATCCGCTACTTGATTCTCTTCTAATCCGACATGTTCAATACAGAAATTTACTAACTTGTAAATTTTCATTTTTAATTTATTCAAGTATCTGATCATTATTTCATCCCGAGCTTTGAATTCTCCGTTAACCTAGTTGACAACAAGTTGTGAATCAAAATTCACTATTGACACGAAGCCCAACCATTAACGCTTTGTATTCTCCTTGATTATTCGTGACAATGAAATCAAGGATGATCAAATAATAAATATGCTCTCCGATCGGACGGCTTAAAGTCAGCCCAATTCCTACTTTAGTTTCCATCCACGTGAAGGATCCATGATTGCATTTATGCCCCCTACTCTTCACTTGATCCACCCGATTTCGAAAAATCCACCATAAAATTTACCACGGCTTAGCTTTAACTGTCGCCTGAGGAACTTAAGTAAGAACGACTGGTCGAGTGGTATAGACTTAAGCGGATGGTCGGTGATCACCTTAATAGGGTGAGTTTAAGAGTATGGCCAAAATCTGCGAGCAGAAACAATAAGAGCAAACATTAATTTTTCCATCGTAGGATACCTTATTTTGGCCCCCATAAGGACTCGACTTGTATAATAAACAGGAAATTGCTTCCCTGACTCTTCTCAGACGAGGACCATACTAATAGCCTCTGGACCAACTCCCAAGTAAAGTGAATTTTTTCCTTTGGCTTTGGACTTTGCAGCAATGACGAAGAGATTAATGACTGCTTCAAATTCTGGAAAGCTTGCAAGCATTCATTCGTCCACTTGAACTTCTTCGCTTTCCTTAGTACTTTAAAGGAGACGACACATTTCTCTCCTAATTTAGATCAACTCAAAGATGCAACTGGCCGATGAGCTTTTGTACTTCTTGGTGTTCTAGAGAGAAGGCATGTCGAGGAGTTCCTTCACTTTCTCAAGATTAGCCTTAATGCCTTCGAGGGTTAAGAGGTATCCTGAGTATTTCCCCGTGGAGGCTCCAAATGTGCATTTCAATTGGTTCAATTTCATATTAAATTTCTTAAGCGTTTGGAAGGTTTCCTTCAAATCACACAGTTGCTATTTGGATGTCTTACTTTTCCCTAACACATCATCCATGCAGACCTCAATGTCTCTTTTTCTTTGTTCAGAAAAAATTGCATCCATTAGGCGCTAATATGTTGCACCAATATTTTTCAGTCGAATGGGCATTACAGTAAAACAATACAATCCAACAATAGTAATAAAAGTTGTCTTTTCCACATTGGTCTGGTGCATTTTGATTTAGTGAGATCCGGAGAAGGGGTCGAGGAAACTCACGACAGAGTATCTGATTCATGAGTTGATCAGAGCATCACTGCAGGGTAGTTGATAGCTGTCCTTTGGGCATGCAGTGTTCAAATTTGTGAAATTCACGTACATTCTTTATTTGTTGTTGGACTTTCATACCATGACTACGTTGGATACCCATAAGTGGTATAGAAATTCTCAAATGTATCCAGCTTCGAAAAGTTTCTTCACTTCTTCACGGATTGGTTTAGCTAAAGTCATCGTTGTCGACCGGAGTTCCACTTCACTGACCTGGTATTTGAACTGACATTGAGTCTATGACAAGCAACATCGATGGGAATGTTAGGCATTTCGACCACCGACCCTGCGAAAATATCGTGTTCTTGGAGAATTTGGATCAACGAACCTTTGTGACCTGTATTAAAAGTCTCATTGATTAGAAAATATTTACCAGAATCCTCTAGGCTCGCTAGGATTTTGGTAATAGTTTCGTCAGTTTCAAGGCCTCCGCCTCTCTAATTTTGTATGTCTAATGTTTCATGCTCCACGGTTTCTATGGCTCGCACGCAACAAGTTGGGGAATACTCTAGATCTTCATGTATAGTGATTATCACCCTGTTACAGGGAAATTTCACAGTTATGTTGTAAGTTGATAACATGGCAAGGAAATTTTGGAGAAGAGAGAAACTGAGTAATGCCTTGTAGGTTAGTGGTGCGTCAACTACTACAAAATCCTCCACGTTGGTAAATCAATTGTCTCATTCTCCCCGAGAAACAGAGAGTGTTATTACATCAAGTGCCTCCTTTCGTTTGCCAGAGAAACCATACAGCGGGCCGGTAAGTGTAGTTAATTGATCTGTTGTCATATTCATCTTTTCAAACGCGACTCGAAATAAAATGATCCCTGAGCTTCCAGTATCGACAAAGATACTACCTACTTGGTAATTACTAATTAAAGTTGTTACAGCAATGGAGTCATTATAAGGATTTATTGTCAGAGGAAGATCCGCATTGGTGAAAATGATTAGAGGTTTTGACTTTCTCTTTGGAGCGAGTATCATAGCACATTAATTCCTCGATCGACTTCTTTTTCAGTTGACCCTAGCATATGAATCGCCTCACAGTGTTGCTAGTAATGATCCTTTCTATATGAATGGTGTTGGCCAGGGTTGGCTTGCCCGACTCGCTCTCCACTGGAGCTTTGCCTTTCCGCCGAGTGTGAGCCTCTGAGGCTGCAAATTCCTTCAACTTTTTGGCCTGTATCAACTCCTTGACCAGGCTGCGAAGATAGCTGCACTTTTCGGTGTCATGCACATGGTCCCGATGATACTTGCAATACTCATTACGGTTCAGAAAGGGAAGCTCCGATTTCAGTGGAGTCGCCTTTCAAAAATACTCCTTGTCCTCTATTGCGTCTACGGGTTCCGCCATAGAAAGTTGAAGTGGTATAAATCTGGATGTTCTTCGGTCTCCTGCAGACCGAGCATTCGATCGGCTGCGTCGGCGCAGTACTCATTCATCTTCTTTACGTCTTTGGACTAAGCAGCCTCTCTCAATTTGTGGATGAGGGATATTTTTCTCTCTCAAGCCGTGATACTTTGAGCAGTTCTATATTGACTATGGATCAAAATTATAAATCGGATGATTCATACACTCCTCAGGCACAATATAGTCATTAGCTAGATCCAAGAGTTCAATCAACGTTTCGGGCTTCCTTAAACTAAAGAAATATTGAAATTGCGGACTTTTCAATCTTTGTGCCAGTGCTGCTTTGGCAACTGCTGGTTCCATGTTCGGGACCTAGAGCATCTCCTTTTGGAACCTTGTGTCATACCGCAGGCTCTCGCAAGAGTCCTATTTTATATACCATAAAGAATATGAAATTTTTCGTGACTTTTGGGCGCTAGAAAAATGAGGCAAGGACAACTTCCTAAAGTCTCCAAAGGAATTAATAATTCATACGGGAAGTCCGCTAAACCACCTGAGGAAGAATCTCTTGGCGTGGTGTAGAACAGCCGACATATTAATATGTCGGAGATTGAAAAAGTATACTGCCAACTCAAAGGACGCAATATGGTATGCGAGTCGCTTCGACATTTATATGATTCCAAGGTAGAAACCTTGAACTTTTTGGTGGTTTGGCTTGCATAATATGCCCGGCGAACGCATTCTTCATCCAACGATAGACTTTCATTGCTCCTGGTTGTGGTTCTCCCCTTTGTGCGAATTCGAAACTGTCCTGATATTGGGACTCTTCCACTCGCTCAGCAGCTTTGGCCGTCTATTGAGCTAGAGGCTCGGTTGCTGGCAGAGGTTAAGGGATAAATTGTGCCCTTCCCTCGAGCACCACTAGGGCCAACACCGTGATTTGTCCGACCATCCGGTCATGGAGTACCTAGATTTGTTGTTGTAGAAATTCTCGAATATAATCCACATTAGAGACTTCTCCTTGATGTGTTCCTTCACCCTTGTGTGCTCCTCGTCTTATAGATGGCATAATAGCATGCTCATCGGAACTTTTAGGATGTTGGATCCAAAATTATTCATGTGGATTATGCCTAAGGAATAGATCGTTAGTCGGATGAAAGAAGAGAGAAAAAGATTTGAGTACTTTATATTCTTAGTGAGAATTCAGTCCCATAACCGATGCTAGTGCCACAATGCTTTTGTAATTAACTTGAACAATGCTTTGCATTTGTAACTGTCCAATTTGGTTGCTTGGAGTTCATTCGATCAACCGAGATTCGTTTGACTGACCCTACATCATTCGATCGTCTTCAATGATCTTCGGTCGCCCATTCTGTGGAGACTGAATGCAAACCTCATCGTCCTAAGGTGGGATTATTTCATAGGGCAAAGGGTAATCACCGTAATCCGACAAACAGCCTACCTTCGGTCTCTGTGTCTATACTGAAGTACCTTATCTTGGACGACTACTAATTTTTAAGGTGGTTGTTACTGGGTTGTTGGTGTTGGTGCAGTCGTGCGGTGCTCGTTGAGTCTTTCATTCTCTTCTTTCAGTCGTTTACACTAATAGTCTATATTTTTTATGTCTCCAATCATTTCTCCTCGAGATTCATGTAGGTACATTCATGATGTACTAATATATTGAATAAGTCAAAAATTATGTACAATTTTAAGTTGATAATATTTTAACTTTGTGTAAAATTAAGAGAAATTAAATGTACATATATCAAGTTAAAGCATATTGTGTATCAGGTTAAAGTATAATCTTGTAAGTCAATAATAATACTATGTTGAGAAATAAATTAAATGATTTAGAACAAAATGAAAATTTACATATTCAAATAAAAGATAATTAACTAAGAATAAAGTGAATCAAAATAATAATCTTATCTTATTCATTTTTATAGGTGAATCATTGAATGGGGCCAAACTCAAGGAGTAAAAGTGAAACCATGATCCATTAAAGAGCGTTGTTAGTACCCATGTTCTAAATTATGATGGCAATGCTGCTTTTTACTAAATCTAATACATTAATGATTATTATATAGTTAATTGTTATTGCATGTTTCTTTATTATTTAAATCTATTATTAAATGATTGATTATATTGAAACAAATGAAATAAATTGTCTATTATGAATTACTTGTTTATCATTTATATTAAATAAATTTAATTATAAGAAAAT
>JXCR01109315.1:0-16595 GCA_002079205.1 Phalaenopsis hybrid cultivar
TTAATCTGATCAAATACAAATCAATATATCTGATTACTTTCATGATTATTAATTAATAATTCTTTAGACAATTAAACTTAATTGATTATTTTTCCCCAAGCTTATATAATCTTGAAAATATAGCACCAAATAAAGATAGGCTATGAGCGCAAAAGCCGACAATCGCTATGACCTAAAACGATTGACCTAAATAATTAAACTGAGTTGATTGTTTAGTCTTAACTTCAAGCGATAATTGATTGACCTAAATAAAGATAGTCTATCAAAAGGCTTCTTTTAGGGTCTGTTTTGGGCAACTGCAACCCATTGAATAATCTGTTGAAAAGCTTGGAGCGGTGTCTATTATAACTTCTTATTTTTTTGAAAAAGTTAGACCCCTTAGGATTCTTTTGGGACAGCTTATTTGGTGCATTGGTGTTTTGACTATAATCACTTGTAGTTTACTCGTGATAACCCTTGAGTTAACTAAAGAAGCCTTTCGATAGCTTATCTTTTTTTGATCGAGTATGTTGGTCTCATGATTCAACAAGTTCAATATTATCTAGTGGCTTTGTTGATTTTATTTTATATATTAATATATTTTTTCCTTGTAAGATGAGCTTTTACACAAAAATCAATGTTTTCTAAGTTAATATGCTCAATCTTTCGGGTACTAGCAACATTGATTATTTAGAGGCCATAATAAGCATTATTTCATTTATTTTATTTTATTTGCACAAATCTAACTCCCCAAAAAGCTTCACATCATTCAGAACCAACACTGTATAATTTCAACTAAGATGACATACATAATTGTTGAAAAAAAAAACTTTTATTATTATTATTATTATTCCAATGAATCATTAATTATCAATGTCTATCAATAGTTGTCCATCAGTGATTATGGTATTCATCCATCACACACATAAGGTGACCCGATTATAATGTTTTAAATTATCAAATTCACTATAAGAAGATCATGACCTTTCATTTAACTATACAGCTATAAATTTCGTCTGATAAAACATTAAAGTTGAAATAATTTCTTTGATTTAAAAACAAAAAAAATATTGGGTCAAAATTTCCAACTACTAATAGTAAAATCATTTGAAGTTTTTAATTAACAATAATGCTGTAAATATAATAAGAGCCGATAAGACATTTCAGCAATATTAACAATCAAATTTCAAATGGATTTTAATCAACTATTCAAAAATAATAATTTATGGACCTCAAGTCAAAATAGCCTTACTTTTTTCTATATTGATATTCTAAAAAAATATCTCTACGACACAAACTAATAAATCTAAACCAATCAATTCAGATGTTCTAAAAAGATTTAATATACAAAAAAAAATCAAAACTCTTTTGAATCGTGTCACACATCATTTGATTTTCTAAATGTGCTTGAAGCAACCAATATTATAATTAATGGTGTGCGATTTTGGGAGTAAAAGATTAAATTGAACTGATCTTAATTATTATGTTTAATTTGATCTTTAAATATAAATTCATTATTAACTATAATTAAAAAAAATTTATATTTAAATTTAAAGTTTATTTTTATTTTTAATTTAATTTTTTTAAGAAAGTCTCGTGTCTCTACTCAGATTGTGTGTTGAATCTTCATACTACGCTAAGATAATCATACATTACTCTACTGCCGTGAATTTTCTAACATGCATAATTAATAAGTTGACTAATAAATTCATATAAATAAATAAAATAATGATTAATGCGAATCTTAGCTATTTCAAATAAAAAATTATAAAAGTAAAAAATAGTTCATATTATTCACGTTATTAATAAAAAATAATTGAATTTATTATTGAGATTAATTATAATTTAAAGTATCGATAATGAGTTAAACTATTCAAGCAAATTTTAATTTGATTTGATTTGAATTTAAAAAAAACAATTTATTGATATTTATATAAGTTTTAACTAAAATTAAGTAATTGGAGGATATTCGTACATACCACTCAAAACATACTATTTTACCTATAAACATATAAAATTTTAATATTACCTATATACCACCACCCAAAAGATTTCGAGTTGAGATGCGGTAAAACTACCAGAACAAGAGAAATCAATACCTAAATTTAGGAATCCACATAATAAAAATTAAATATAGGAGATTATACCAGGTGATGGAAAGAAAGAAATGCGTACTGAAAATAACAACTCAACAATTCTGTACACCATTACTCTCACTTGAGTCTTATATCCCTTATATAAAGGAGGATTATATCATGCATAAAAACCCAAAAAAGAAACAAATAAATTATAATATGGCCATTAAATAAAAGTGATAAATACAACAATAGGGCCGAAGAGAACTTCGTGCTTGTGATCGGTGATGTTGAGCGATTGTTTCTCGACTTAAAGTGGAATACACATAGAAAGAAGTAGAGAAGAATTAAGGGGGAAGCCATTGTACTTTCTTTAGTGCTTTGATTTGGATTTGGATAATGAAGAAGATCGCTTTGATATTTAACATAAAATAGACTCATAATTCAGCTCATTTAAATTAAACTGAATTGATTATAATCTCATAAATTTTTTGGGGCTATTCAACCCATATTGGTCGTGGAGCGCTCAAGGAGTAGAATTCACAAAGAAAAAGGAAAAAAAAAAGATTATTTGGGAAAAAATAAAGAGAAGTGTGAGATTTCTTAATGGTGGAATAAAAATTATAGAATCTTGAAAATATTTGGCAGGATCGTGAAGCCATGGTAGTGATGGGTCGAAAGATTGACTGACAGTTTACTATATGCCCAGATCAGGACACAAATTTGTTTAAGCAGATCTTGGGTTGACCGACCTATTCATCACTCTGCTCCTTATCCCCCAAAAACAACATTGTCATAATTGCTATAGACCTCATCGATTGGCCTGCCCAAAGAGCGGTCATCGGTAAATTTTATTTACTCGAAAGTATCTACAAACACGTATTTTGGTCTCATTATTTCATGTATGCATCATCCATGCATATAAATTGGGAGTCATTTCTCAAATAAGTTATATGCTTTTCCAATTGTTCATTACCGTTGATACACCACCAATAAATTTTCATCACCCGACACGAATCTCAAGAAATGACACGAATTCTGAGGTAATATTTGGGCAACAAACATTCAAACTTTAATTAACAGTAATCCTGAGCACCAATTTCAAAAACTTATAGTCAAAGTGATCAGCTCAATAAAACAGACCCAATGATATCAGTTAGTCTAATCCGAGCAAAATCAACCCCAAATCAAGTCATTAAACTATTCTTGGAAGATTTGTGGACACATTTGGAAAGTCAAACAAATGTCAAATTTAGTATGATTATAGTCGAATCGGGCGTCTCAATATGACGAAAACAACGTCCAAGATCACTTAATTCTGACATCTTTAATGCACCAAAATGATTATTAATCGTTGTTTCATTGAGGAAAGCTCTTCGGACCGTCCGACCAAAATGATTCATATTCCTGCATTAGTTGCACCCAAAACACTACCAATAGAGTCCCTCCCCACTCATGAGGGAGAGATGAAGCCTAGAGAGAGAGTCTGATGCCTTTAGAAAGAGCTGCAATTCAGCATTATCGCCAACCGTCGTCTACCAACTCAGACCACCGTCGAACACCGTCGACCACCTCCAACCTCCGTCGACTACCACCTACCGCCGCCAACCTCCGTCAATTACCGTCAACCGTTGTCGACCACTGCCAACCGTTGTCAATCACTGCTAACCAGACGCCGAAAGTCAACACTCTAATATTAAAAATATAGCTATAATTTTCCGTCTGTGGGACATGAAGTTTTTGTAATCATCAATCAATAGTGAATTTCTTGCAAGCGGACCAAGCCCAGTGGTAATTCCCTTTCCGAGTTTTCCATGTAAAATTTTTTGTAGTTGTCATAACTTGTTTCTTTTTCATTTATGTGTGTTTTAAATTCTCGCACAACGCTAAGACGATAATGCCCGCTGTGGATTTTCTAGCACGCATCAACCATGATTTCTCTTTCTCTTTCTCTTGTCTACAACGCTCTAATCCTTGTGTCTCTCTCGGACAATTTTGAATCCAATAGTTCTATCTTTTTCCTTACAATACCTCTTATTTGATCGAGTTGGTCTCGTGCTGAAAGACATGTGTTGTCATTTAGAATATAAGAATCTCATTAAAAGGCTCGGCAAGGTTCTGTGCAATTTCATTTCAGTTGACTTTGACTCTCGCGATTTATTACGTTTCTTGTGCTCTTTAGCATCTGACAACCATCCCTTAAAGTTTACTTGAGGCGACCCCTGAGCTTCCCAATGAAGCCTTTTGATAGCCTATGTTTATTTGTTCGAGTTTTTTGGTCTCAAGATTCAACAAATTTTATATTACCTAGTTTCTTAACTGTGTTGATTTTATTTTATATATTAATATATATTTTCAGACTAAGATAAGCTCTTACACACAACTCAATGTATTCTCAATTAATATGCTCAAGCTTCCAGGTATTGGGAACGTTGATTATTATACACCATAATAAGCATTACTTTGCTTTATTTTATTTTATTTTGCTCAAATTTAGCTTCTCAAGATGCCTCACATTATTTTCAACCAATGTAATCTAACTTCAAGCAATATGACATACACAATTGCTGTCATGTTGTTCCATAATTAAATGAAAAAATATTTATTATTATTATTATTATTATTATTCCAATGAATCATTGAAGAACAATGTCTATCAATCATTGTCTGTCAATGTCTAGGGTATTCATTCATGCCATACAAAAGTTGATATTCAGTAATCATATTTAGTACATTTCATTTATCATATCGCTATAAATTTTGTCAGATATGACTTTAAATTTGAAATAAATTTTTAGATTTACAAAAAAATAAAATTTTGGGTCAATATTTCTAACAATTAATAATAAAATCATTCAAAGTCTATTATTAACAATAATGTTGTAAATATAATAAGAGCTGACAAGACATTTCACCAATTTTATCAATACTTTGAACAACATTCAAATGTTCGATCAATTTAATCGAGCATTCACAAAAAATAATTTTATGGCCCTCGAGTTAAAGTACTTTTACATTTTTTCTATATTGTTATTCTAATAAGATTTATCTACAATCCAAACTAATAAATCAACATCAATCAAGTCAGATGTTCGAAAAAGATTTAATATAAAAAAAAAAAAATAAAGCTCTCTTTTGAATCGTTTCATATTTCATTTGATTTTTGACTCGCTAAATCTGCATGACCCAACCAATATTATAATTTATGGTGTGCATTTTTAAATAAAATTATAGTGATCTTAATTAATAATTTTAATTTGATCTTTGAAATATAAACACTATTATCAATTCTAATTTAAAATTTTTAATTTAAAATTTTTAAAAATTTATGATGTCTCAACTGATTATTTTCTATCTTCTACCGTGTGCTGAATTTTCATACCACGTTAAGACAATCATACATTACTCTACTTTCGTGATTTCTCTAGCTAGGTCGTTAACAATTACATTAATAAATTCATACAATAAAAAAAATAATGATTAATGAAAATCTTAGCTATTTCAAATATAAATATTATAAGAAAAATAGTTCATATTATTCACGTTATTAATAAAAAAAAATTGAATTTATTATTGAGATTAATTCTGATGTACATAATTTATAATGAGTTAAACTATTCAAACCAAATTTGAATTAAAAAAAAAATTATTGATTTTTATATAAATGTTAACTAAAATTAAATGATTGGAGGATATTCACACATACCCACTTAAAGGATACTATTTCACCCATAAACACAAAATTTTAATATTACCGATACACCAACCAAAAATTGCTGCGAAAATATTTATGTCACTTCGTCTCTCCTCCCATCGAGGAGTTTCCATTATGTCATGTTGGTCTCATTGCTTTCTTAGTAGAGGCTTCGTGTTGTCTAAGAGATATCGATGATCCTCGGAAAATATTCAGTGAATTTAAACTTTGCATATTTATATATGTAATTCAGTTATCTTCGACCTTCCTTGCAAGTGACCCACAAACAAATTGGAACTCATCTTCTTCTCTAACGGCTACCTCGCCGCCAACTCTACACTCAAAATATATCTATTTCGCTCTTTTTCTGCAGCTAGAAATTTTTGCTTGTAGCTCGATCAACATCCCCTAAAGGTTTATTTAATCTATCTCATATGTGTTCTTATTGGGTTTGATAATTTTTTTGTTTTTCCCACCATTTTAAGTCAAATATTATGTTGTGAAGTTCTTTTATATAGATGAATTGTATTGTCATGATATTATGGTGAATAACCACCAAATCTCTTTCTTTTCTCACCCATCTCATCTATATATATATTTTATTTTGAAATTTCAAGAAATTATTTTTCAATTGAACAATAAATTAATTTTGAGAATACATGCGCTAGACCCCATGATGAAAGTCTGCGTTCTGTGTCTAAATATTCAAGAATCTAAAGCCACGGAAATCATCAAATTCATGACCTGAGGAGACTTACAGTAAACCCCACCAAACAACAAACCGCGGCTTGCAGCTCTCACACACACATACACACAAATATATAACTAAATTATTGAATATATATANAACATTTTAAAAGTATTCTCTTCGGTAGGGTAACATAGCACCAATGCTACAGCTGGCAAGAAACTGACCCCATTAGCTGGCAAGTGCTCGTTCAGTGAGCGGAGCAGGTGGACTTTTTCATCACCGTTCCATTCCTTCGCCAAGTTTTCCATGAATTACGTAACAGAATGAATTACGTAACAGAAGCTATCAGTACCCCTCTACCTCTCGCTATAAAAACCGGGGAATGCTCCCATTATCCACACAGCCACAAACGATTTCCAAGAACTCTCCCAAAACTTCACTCTCACAAGAGAATCTTCTTCTCTCACTCCCCTTCCATAATCCTTAGCGGCCATGGATTCTTCATCTCATTCCGCACATCTCTGCTTCTTTCTGCTTTCGGCTCTTCTCTTCCAATCTTCGCTCGCTGGCCCGATGCTGCAGGCCGGAAAGCAGCCCCTCACCATCACCTACCACAAGGACGCTCTTCTCTACGGCCCGATCTCCGTCAACTTCATTTGGTATGGAAAGTTCACCGCCTCCCAGCGATCCATCGTCTCTAATTTCCTCGCCTCCCTCTCATCTGGCGATCACCAGTACAACAAGCCCTACGTGTTGTCCTGGTGGGCGATGGCCGAGAAGTACTACGTCCAATCGAAGAAAGCGCCGACTCGTCTCACCCTCGGTGATCAAATTATCGATGAGGACTACTCCTTTGGCAAATCCCTGAAGAACTCGGACATTGCAGCTCTCGCAACCAAAGGCAGGCCTCAGCAGGCCATAAACGTCGTCTTAACGTCGGACGACGTGACGGTCGAAGGTTTCTGTATGTGCCGATGCGCGACCCACGGATCATCTCCCCGGTCCAAAGCGGGCCGGTTGGCCTACATCTGGGTGGGTAACTCGGTGCTTCAGTGTCTCGGCCAGTGCTCGTGGCCCTTCCATCATCCGGACTACGGTCCGCAGGACCCACCGCTTGTGGCACCTAACGGAGACGTTGGAGTTGACATAGTGATAAATCTGGCGAGCATGATTTCCAGAGCTATAACTAGCCCGTTCGGCGGCAGCGGCGGCTTCTTTATGGGTCCGAAGACGACACCGTTTGAGGCGGCAACTACGTGCACGGTGGTTTGCGGTAAGGGGCAGTACCCTGGTTATGCTGGCGAGCTTCTCGTGGATTCAGTCACCCGTGCGAGTTACAATGCCAATGTGGCTAATGGGTGGAAGTATCTCCTCCCGGCAATCTTTAATCCGTCAACGACTTAGTGTTCATCTTTGCTGTAGTTTTTAGCCAGTTGCTGAGTAGTTATAAAGGGTGATTAAATCATTAGATCTGCATAGGTGGAATGCTTTAAATCTGCAATTTTTTCATTGATTCAATGTTTTCTAGGCTAAATTTTTCTTTAGTATATTGATGTGCATTTCCTAGTTTATAATTCTCCTTTCATTTATTCTTGAAGGCACTGAGTTTTTGATGAGTTTATATCCTGTGGAATTTTGAATCCCTATTTCTCATCCGTTTCTCAAATCGCTGATTAATTCAATAAATCCTGCTATTGGCTCGAATTTTAAAAATCAGCAGCTTTCGAAGTTTTTCTTTACCTATCGCTAATGTCGACGCCGTCGTCAGTCCTTGTCCAGCGAGCTTGCGGAAGAACGATGAGGGGACATTTTTATAGTAAAAATATTATAATAAAAATAATTAAATTAAATTTATTGATTAATACAATCTTAATAATTGATATTAATTAAATAAGAAGGCTCTAATTTTAGCAAATTAACATTTATTTATATTTTAATTTAATCAAATACAAATGAATATATATGATTACTTTCATGATTATTAATTAACAATTATTTAAACAATTAAACCGAATTGATTATAACCTAATAAAATTTTTTGGGCCACTCAATTCATAGATGTCGTGGACCGTCCCTCAATGAAGTCAAATACATACAGAAAAAAGAAAAAAAAAGGAATATTTGAGAAATAATAACGAGAAGTGAGGAAAATGAAAACTGTAAAATCTCTGTGTAGTGGGCAGAAAAATCGTCAAATCGGATACTATCCACCTAAAATAGGACTCAAATTTTTCCTTGCAGATCTTGAGCTGAGAGGCCTGTTCCTCACTCAGCTCCATATCCCCCAAAAATTGCATTTTTTTCTGTATAATAACTCCAATTTATTGGAGCTGGTCTCATCCTGCTCGATCCAATTTCTTTTAAGTTGCTCACATTTTTTAATAAGGCTCTAAAGGAAAACACCTTCATTAAGTATCATGCCCCCTTCAACATTTATCTCGAGTTTGATTTTCAATGTTGGGGTCATCTGCTCTTAGCTAAACGTGCTTGATTAGGAGTCTTAGTGTCGAATGTGAGATATCACCAATGAATTTGGGATCTATTTGTTAACTTGATAAATGTGGTATACGTCAACCATTCATGCATGATCGGGGTTGCTTGCACTTAGAGTTTGATCTGTTCTAGGTCAATCGGCTTTAGTGCTAACGACCTATCACGTCTATTTGGCTCTTTCGCATCTGACGATAATCACCTGAAATTTAGTCGTGGCAATCATTCAATTAACTAAAAATGTCTTTTGAATGTCTGTCTTTATTTGATCGAGTCCGTTGGCCTCAAGATTCAACAAGTTCATTATTATCTAGTCATGGCTTTGTTTATTTTATTTTATATATTAATATATTTTTTTCCGAGTAAGAAGAGCTTTTACACTGGAAATTAATGTACTCTTCTCTAGGTTTCGAGTGGTGGCAATGTTGGTCATTTAAACGTCATATCAAACATTATTTATTTCATTCTATTTTATTTGCTCAAATCTAACTCCTCAAGATGTTTAACATTATTTACAACCAATGTAGTATAATTCCAAGCACGATGGCATACATAATTGCTGTCATGGTCTTTTATTAAATGAAAAAAAAATATTATTATTATTTCAATGAATCATTGAACTATCAATGTTTATCAACAATTGTTTATCAGCGTCTATGGTAATCATCAATCGCACACATAAGTTAACCCTGAAAATAATGTATTAAATTATAAATTTAGTACAAGAAGATTACGACATTTCATTTACTATATCGCTATAAATTTCGTTGGATAAAGCATTAAAGTTGAAATAATATCTTTGATTTAAAAACAAATAAAATATTGGGTGAAAATTTCAAACAATTAGTAGTAATAAAATCATTTGAAGTTTTTAATTAACATTAATGTTGTAAATATAATAAGAGTCGACAAGTCATTTCAGCAATATTAACAATACTTTAAACAAAATTCAAATGGGTTTTAATCAACCATTCAAAAATAATAATTTTATGGACCTCGAGTCAAAATATTCTAACTTTTTTCTATATTGATGTTTTCATAAAATATCTCTACGATCCAAACTAATAAATCAAAATCAATCAATTCAGATGTTAAAAAAAATTTAATCAATCAATGCTCTTTTGAATCGTTTTGCACATCATTTGATTTTTGATTTGTTAAATTTGCTTGAACCAATTAATATTATAATTAATGGGGTGCGTTTTTTTGGATTAAAAGATTAAATTAAACTGATCTTAATTATTAGGTTTAATTTGATCATTAAATATAAATTCCATTATTAACTATAATTTAAAATTTAAATTTTTAATTTTGAAGTTTATTTTTATTTTTATTTTCATTTTTTTAAGAATATTTTGTGTTTGTACTATGAGTGTGTGTTGAATCTTCCTAATACGCTAAGGTAATCATATGTTACTCTACAGTCGCGAATTTCCTAGCATGTATCATTAATAATTACACTAATAAA
Source organism: Phalaenopsis hybrid cultivar (assembly GCA_002079205.1). NCBI lineage: Eukaryota > Viridiplantae > Streptophyta > Magnoliopsida > Asparagales > Orchidaceae > Phalaenopsis > Phalaenopsis hybrid cultivar. Next base: position 10,398 of record JXCR01109315.1, read on the forward strand.
TTCATATAAATAAGTAAAAAAATGATTAAAGTGAATCTTAGCTATTTCGAATAAAAAATTATAAAAATAAAAAATAGTTCATATTATTCTCGTTATTAATGAAAAATAATTGAATTTATTACTGAAATTAAAATTATATATAATGAGTTAAACTGTTCCAGCTAAATTTTAATTTGATTTGATTTGAATTTTAAAAAAATAATTTATTGATATTTATAGAAATTTTAACTAAAATTAAATAATTGGAGGATATTCGTACATACCACCCAAAGCAAACTATTTTACCTATAAACACATAGAATTTCAATATTACCTATATACCTATCACCCAAAAGTTTCTAAGAAAATATTTGTACTACGTCTCTCCTACTTGCCAACATGTCACGTTGGTGTCATTGCTTTCTCCGTGGAGACTTTGTGTCATCGAAGAAATATCAAAGATCCTCGTAAAAGATTCAATGATTTTAAACTTTGCATATTTATATATGTAATTCTCTTATCCCCAACATTTTCTTTCAAGAGCCGAACAAACAAATATGAACTCATCTCTTGGATTATCCCCAACATATCCTCTGGAGCAGGGCAGCGAATTAAATATTTCAGAGAAGTTCAATTAAATTCTCATAGGGCTACACATATATATAGATATACGAATAAAAAACCCACAGATAAATTATCAAAACGCTCTCGCTCCCCCTATCCCACTAAATTGCAAGAGACACTCATCTCCATTCCGAGAACACACTTCTTTATTCCAAAAGACACACCTCTATATTTCATGATACTGCAAGCTTCCTTGAACATGAGTCATACCTAACATATCTCATAAAGCGTTCCAATCGGATTCTATATTTTCTTTGATTTTCCAACTATCTTTTTGAAGCAAATATTACTGTGAAGTTTTATATATATATATATNCTGGTAGACAATTCTTCTCCTCAGCTTAATTTTAAATAGCTTCTACTACATAACACATAAAACCATCGCAAAACATTTTAAAAGTATTCTCTTCGGTAGGGTAACATAGCACCAATGCTACAGCTGGCAAGAAACTGACCCCATTAGCTGGCAAGTGCTCGTTCAGTGAGCGGAGCAGGTGGACTTTTTCATCACCGTTCCATTCCTTCGCCAAGTTTTCCATGAATTACGTAACAGAATGAATTACGTAACAGAAGCTATCAGTACCCCTCTACCTCTCGCTATAAAAACCGGGGAATGCTCCCATTATCCACACAGCCACAAACGATTTCCAAGAACTCTCCCAAAACTTCACTCTCATAAGAGAATCTTCTTCTCTCACTCCCCTTCCATAATCCTTAGCGGCCATGGATTCTTCATCTCATTCCGCACATCTCTGCTTCTTTCTGCTTTCGGCTCTTCTCTTCCAATCTTCGCTCGCTGGCCCGATGCTGCAGGCCGAGTTAGGAAAGCAGCCCCTCACCATCACCTACCACAAGGACGCTCTTCTCTATGGCCCGATCTCCGTCAACTTCATTTGGTATGGTAAGTTCACCGCCTCCCAGCGATCCATCGTCTCTAATTTCGTCGCCTCCCTCTCATCTGGCGATCACCAGTACAACAAGCCCTACGTGTTGTCCTGGTGGGCGATGGCCGAGANGAAAGCAGCCCCTCACCATCACCTACCACAAGGACGCTCTTCTCTACGGCCCGATCTCCGTCAACTTCATTTGGTATGGAAAGTTCACCGCCTCCCAGCGATCCATCGTCTCTAATTTCCTCGCCTCCCTCTCATCTGGCGATCACCAGTACAACAAGCCCTACGTGTTGTCCTGGTGGGCGATGGCCGAGAAGTACTACGTCCAATCGAAGAAAGCGCCGACTCGTCTCACCCTCGGTGATCAAATTATCGATGAGGACTACTCCTTTGGCAAATCCCTGAAGAACTCGGACATTGCAGCTCTCGCAACCAAAGGCAGGCCTCAGCAGGCCATAAACGTCGTCTTAACGTCGGACGACGTGACGGTCGAAGGTTTCTGTATGTGCCGATGCGCGACCCACGGATCATCTCCCCGGTCCAAAGCGGGCCGGTTGGCCTACATCTGGGTGGGTAACTCGGTGCTTCAGTGTCTCGGCCAGTGCTCGTGGCCCTTCCATCATCCGGACTACGGTCCGCAGGACCCACCGCTTGTGGCGCCTAACGGAGACGTTGGAGTTGACATTGTGATGAATCTGGCGAGCATGATTTCCAGAGCTTTAACTAGCCCGTTCGGCGGCAGCGGCGGCTTCTTTATGGGTCCGAAGATGACACCGTTTGAGGCGGCAACTACGTGCACGGTGGTTTGCGGTAAGGGGGAGTACCCTGGTTTTGCGGGCGAGCTTCTCATGGATTCAGTCACCCGTGCGAGTTACAATGCCAATGTGGCTAATGGGTGGAAGTATCTCCTCCCGGCAGTCTTTAATCCGTCAACGACTTTGTTTTCATTTTTGCTGTAGTTTTTGGCTAGTTGCTGAGTAGTTATAAAGGGTTATTAGATCATTAGATCTGCATAGGTGGAATGTTTTAAATCTGCAATTTTTTCATTAATTCAATGTGTTCTAGGCTAAATTTTTCTTTAGTATATTGATGTGCATTTCTTAGTTTATAAGTCTCCTTTCATTTATTCTTGAAGGCATTGAGTTTTCGATGAGTTTATATCCTGTGGAATTTTAAATCCCTATTTCTCATCTGTTTGTCTCAAATCGCTGATTTATTCAATAAATCCTGCTATTGGCTCGAATTTTAAAAATCAGCAGTTTTCAAAGTTTTTCTTTACATATCGCTAATGTTGATGTCATCGCCGGTCCTTGTCCAAAGAGCTTGGGGAAGAAGGATGAAGGGACTTTTTATTAGTAATAATATTATAATAAAAAATAGTTAAATTAAAGATATTGATTAATACAATCTTATTAATTGATATTAATTAAATAAGAAGTCTCTAATTTTAGCAAATTAACGTTTATTTATATTTTAATTTGATCAAATACAAATGAATATATATGATTACGTTCATGATTATTAATTAACAATTATTTATTAAACCGAATTAACAATAACCTAATAAATTTTTTTGGGCCACTCAATTCATAGATGTCGTGGACCGTCCCTCAATGAAGTCAAATTCAAATTCATACAGAAAAAAGAAAAAAAAAGGAATATTTGAGAAATAATAACGAGAAGTGAGGAAAATGAAAACTGTAAAATCTCTGTGTAGTGGGCAGAAAGATCGTCTAACCGGATATTATCCACCTAAATTACGACTCAAATTTTTCCTTGCAGATCTTGAGCTGAGAGGCCTGTTCCTCACTCAGCTCCATATCCCCCAAAAATTACATTTTTTTCTGTATAATAACTCCTATTTATTGGAGCTGGTCTCATCCTGCCCGATCCAATTTCTTTTAAGTTGCTCTATTTTTTAATAAGGCTCTAAAGGAAAACACCTTCATTAAGTATCATGCCCCCTTCAACATTTATCTCGAGTTTGATTTTCAATGTTGGGGTCATCTGCTCTTAGCTAAACGTGCTTGATTAGGTGCCTTAGTGTCGAATGTGAGATATCACCAATGAATTTGGGATCTGTTTGTTAACTTGATAAATGTGGTCTACGTCAACCATTCATATATGGTCGGGTTGTTTGCACTTAGAGTTTGATCTGTTTTAGGTCAATCGGCTTTAGTGCTAATGACCTATCACGTCTATTTGGCTCTTTCGCATCTGACGATAATCGCCTGAATTTTACTCGTGGCAATCCTTCAATTAACTAAAAATGCCTATTGATAGTCCGTTTTTATTTGATCTAGCCCGTTGCCCTCAAGTTTCAACAAGTTCATTATTATATAGTCATGACTTTGTTGATTTTATTTTATATATTAATATATTTTTTCGGGGTAAGATCAGCTTTTACACGGAAATTAATGTACTCTTCTCTAGGTTTCGGGAGCTGGCAATGTTGGTTATTTAGACGTCATAGCAAACATTATTTATTTTATTCTATTTTATTTGCTCAAATCTAACTCCTCAAGATGTTTCACATTATTTACAACCAATGTAGTATAATTCCAAGCACGATGGCATACGTAATTGCTGTCATGGTCCTTTATTAAATGAAAAAATTATTATTATTATTATTATTATTATTATTATTATTCCAATGAATCATTGAACTATCAATGTTTATCAATAATTGTTTATCAACGTCTATGATAATCATCAATCGTACACATAAGTTAACCCTAAAAATAATGTATTAAATTATAAATTTAATATAAAAAGATTACGACATTTCATTTACTATATCGCTATATACTTCGTTGGATAAAGCATTAAAGTTGAAATAATATCTTTGATTTAAAAACAAATAAAATATTGGGTCAAAATTTCCAACAATTAGTAGTAATAAAATCATTTGAAGTTTATAATTAACATTAATATTGTAAATATAATAAGAGTCGACAAGTCATTTCAGCAATATTAACAATACTTTAAACAAAATTCAAATGGGTTTTAATCAACCATTCAAAAATAATAATTTTATGGACCTCGAGTCAAAATATTCTAACTTTTTTCTATATTGATGTTTTCATAAAATATCTCTACGATCCAAACTAATAAATCAAAATCAATAAATTCAGATGTTAAAAAAATTTTAATATAGAAAAAAAAAAACAAAGCTCTTTTGAATCGTTTCGCACATCATTTGATTTTTGATTTGTTAAATTTGCTTGAACCAACCAATATTATAATTAATGGGGTGCATTTTTTGGATTAAAAGATTAAATTAAATTGATCTTAATTATTAGGTTTAATTTGATCTTTAAATATAAATTCCATTATTAACTATAATTTAAAATCTAAATTTTTAATTTTGAAGTTTATTTTTAATTTTATTTTCATTTTTTTAAGAATGTCTTGTGTTTGTATAATTGTATTATGGGCGTGTGTTGAATCTTCATAATACGCTTACAGTCGCGAATTTCTTTGCACAAATCATTAATAATTACAATAATAAATTCATATAAATAAGTAAAAAAATGATTAATGTGGATCTTAGCTATTTCGAATAAAAAATTATAAAAATAAAAAATAGTTCATATTATTCTCGTTATTAATGAAAAATAATTGAATTTATTACTGAAATTAAAATTATATATAATGAGTTAAACTGTTCCAGCTAAATTTTAATTTGATTTGATTTGAATTTTAAAAAAATAATTTATTGATATTTATAGAAATTTTAACTAAAATTAAATAATTGGAGGATATTCGTACATACCACTCAAAGCAAACTATTTTACCTATAAACACATAGAATTTTAATATTACATATATACCTATCACCCAAAAGTTTCTAAGATAATATTTGTACTATGTCTCTCCTACCTGCCAACATGTCACGTTGGTGTCATTGCTTTCTCAGTGGAGACTTTGTGTCATCGAAGAAATATCAAAGATCCTCCTAAAAGATTCACTGATTTTAAACTTTGCATATTTATATATGTAATTCTCTTATCCCCAACATTTCCTTTCAAGAGCCCAACAAACAAATATGAACTCATCTTTTTCTGGAGCAGCCACCTCGCCGCCAAACAAACAAAATATATTTATTTCTCTTGCTTGCGAACTGGGTTTTATGTGTTTTCGCTCTCCTTCTCTGCCAGAAATTTGTGGTTGTAGCTCGATGAACACTCTTTCAAAGATTTATTTCGTTTATCTTGTCGTGAAATTTAAGGCGAAGAAAAACGGATATCGACACAAAACCAGAAGAACATAGTGATTTAACGAGGTTCGGCAAAGATGCTTACATTCTCAAGAGCAAGGCGGCGAATTTATTATTTCAGAGAAGTTCAATTACATTCTCATAGTGTTACACATATATATAGATATACGAATAAAAAACTCACAGATAAATTATCAAAATGCCGTCGCTCCGCCTATCCCACTAAATTCCAAGAGACAATCGTCTTCATTCAGAGAACACACTTCTTCATTCTTGAAGACACACCTCTATATTTCATGATACTCTAAATTTTCTGGTATATGAGTCATACCTAACATATCTCATAAGCGTTCCAATGGGATTCTATATTTTCTTTGATTTTCTGACCATCTTTTTGAAGCAAATATTACTGTGAAGTTTATATATATATATATATATATATATATATATATATATATATATATATATATATATATATATATA